>PVKA01024665.1:0-33957 GCA_004027165.1 Ctenomys sociabilis | reverse complement strand
GTATAAAAATAGGATAGATATATAACTACTCTCTCTTAGTTCAATGAGAAGAAAATAGTGTTTAGACAGGATATCATATGTGCATCTTGTACTATGAATAACTACTTCAAAGACAGCAATATGCAATGTATTAATTATTGTCACTGTCCTACTGATCTGTTTTGACACTGTCTCATTGTTGTTTCTTTTTCAATAAAGTTAATAATAAAAAATAGATTGGACTCATAGTGATCTACCTTTTTACAGCCTACAGGAGTTGGGATTACAGGCACAAAAAAGTTGCCATGCCCAATCTATCACGGTCTCAGTATGCCCCGCCTACCTAAGCAGGCACTTTAATCCACTGAACTATTTGGCTGGCCCTCGAATGAATTTCAAAATTTTAAAATAGTTTGCAAAGACCTTTGGAATCTGGTTTTTACTTACTTCCTGGATTTCAATTCCTATGCATTTCTCACTTTTTTGTACTTAGCCTCAGTGGCTTTATTTTTCCCCCTGGGAATCAGTGATCCTACCCCCACCTTACACATTTACACTATGATGGCTACCATACTCCTTCTGGTTCACTTCTGTCCCCAGCAAGAGGGAAATTTTGGTGAAGAAAGGTGAGCAAAACTTAGGATGGATTATTTTGTAGCCTTGATCCACTAAGAGAGTAAACTTCTCTGTTTCCTGTACAGTGGGTAAGGTTTTCAGGGAACCCATGTGACTTCTCCCAAGAGTTTTAACTATAAATACTTTAGATTGTTCTTATGAATAATTTTGTTTTTGTGTGTGAAAACATGGTGACCCAGGCAGTTAAGTGGTGAGTGATCTGAGAGGTCTGAGAAATGTTGCTTGATGGAGATTAGAACGCTGTCTTGCCACACATGGCTTCCTCCTCATAACACAGTAGGTGAACACCCACGGTGGGGGTGCTTAGTTCCTGGGGCCAAGGACATAGTTGTTCCCAGTGCTGTTCCTGTGCTCACCAAATTAGCATACTCATAAAGTAGGGACTGTGTATGAAGCCTCACAAAATCCCTAAGTGCTCAGAGGTATAAATTGCATTTCTATTAGACTAAACTACATTTTCAGAAAGTGATCATTCCCTGAAAATTTTGGGCATAATATATTCAGTTTCCTGAAAACAGCCTATGGGATGGTAGCAAAGTAGAAGAGCTACTTCTAGTCTCCCTTGTGTGGATGGTTTAGGCTTTATCATAGATGTTTCTCTTCACCCCTTAGTTCAAACAGAGGTTCCCAAGGAGGCCATGGCCTGTAAGCTGTGCTTGCACTCTTGTAGGCTTGGGTTGCTCTGGTAGGAAAAGGTCTTTGGTGTTCCCTATGCTATCCAACAATTATGAAATGGGCAAGCTGGGCGTGGTGGCGCAGGCCTGTAATCCCAGCACTCGGGAGGCTGACACAGGAGGGTTGTTGTGAGTTCGAGACCAGCCTGAGCTACAAAGTGAGCTTAAGGCCAGCCTGTACTGCACAGTGAGACCCTGTCTCAAAAAGACAAAAAAAAAAAAAAAAAAAAAAAAAGAAATGGGCAAATGAAGCCCAAACTGAGGTCACTCCTCAGCAGAGTGAACTCAGCAGAGCTGGGAAATGTAAAGATTTCACAATAGGAATCCTAGTATGTGCATTTTAAGTTATAAAGAAAAATCATAAAATTGATGGACTGCATCTGGTGATAGTCTTGCAGGCAGAGTGCTGCTCAGGGCAACACATGGCAAGAGACAGAATTTGTAAGAGGTGTAACTAAACTTTTTAGTGACACTTTTTATAGACATTTTGCACCAACAACCATGTGATAATGTTAAGTCTGGAGAAGTAGTTTTCAGCAGATCTCAAAAGAAAAGGACAGGCTAGCTAGTCTTATCCCCTGCTCCTCTTTTCCAGGTGTCAAAGCCTAACCTTCAGGGGCTGTTGCTGGGACAATTCTTTCTTCTTGGAGTTTCTAGCAATCCAATGATGCTAAAATATTATCATGAGATCAGAGACTTTGCCTGATTGGCAGATGGATTTCTAGCACCAAGACAATTGCCTAGCACAGTTGAGTAGACTATGAATGTTTGTTAAATGAAATAATTATATATACTGTTTCTCCTGTTGATTCTGTTTCCCTGACTAATATATAACTGTGTTCACAAATTTTATGGGCAGAATGCACTGAATCAGTCAACAAATCCCCTGGATGGTTACATGTATGTGTCAAGGAAATGGGCTAAGGAATGCCTAGATATCTGGGGAACATTTCTATATAGTCTATAAGGTGCTAATGCTCACATCTGTTCAATTCTCTGAAGAGAATTAACTCTGTTTTTAAGACAAAAAATCCCACATTTTTCTTCCTTAGTGTAATACACCTGTCCATCAGGAGAAGAGTAAGTATTTCTTTAGTAGCTTCTTGTTGTTTGGCCCTGCACCTCACTAGGCAATCTATTATACAAAGATTAGTATTTCTAAATCTTACCAGCACACTAAGTGAGCTCTTTCTATTAGTACACACTTCCTGTGTTGTTTTTTCAATTGCACTGTGTTCTGTACAATGTCATCAATATCTATTCCTCCTTGCATTTTCTGTGTTTCAGAGATTTATCTAGAGCCATCTCCTATCCCTGCATTTATGGATTCACTAAACTACAACAGGGCTCAAGAAGACAGGAAATGAACACATGCTCAGCTGCATCTGAACTCTGAAATTGTATAGACTTATATTTTCTCACCAACTGACTTGTAATAAATGGCTCAAGTTTTGCTGCTTCTGCTTTTAGATATCTTCTAGGATTTCTTCTGGAAAAACTAACTTTTTGAGTGAAAGATTCATTTCCAGTGAATTATAGCTCACTTGAAATATACAATGTCTGAGCCAGAGGAAAACCTATTTATACATTGTTTTGAGGATGTTTAATTATCAATCTCTAGCATCTATCTAGTCTCCTTTGTTTGATCAAAAAAGTTTCTGCGCAAGACTTGCTGAACTGCAATATTCACACTTTGCATTTTTCTTTTTCATTTTGTTTGTTCATTGTTTTGGAGACAGAGTCTTGCTCTGTAATTCAGACTGGTCTTGAACTCACTCTGCAGCCCAGGCTGGCCTTGAACTCACTGAGATCTCCTGCCTTATCCTGACTGCTGAGATTACATGTGTGTGACACCATGCCTGGTTTTATTTTGCCACTTCAAAGTGATTTGGTTGAAGAGAAACACATCAACCTCATTGGGGGTGGTTTTCAGAGGTGGCTGGATCTAGAGTGTGTGATGCTTGGGTCAAGGCAGTGTGATTACTAAATCAGCCCACTGATTGGTTTAGCACAGTTCTGGCTAGGATTAATGGTGTAAATGCTACACCTGCCCTAAGGTAGGTAGCCTGTATAAAATATAAGCAATAGGCAGAGGGCTAGTGTGTTCTTACTTGCTTGGTTTGCATGGTCTATTTCTCCTTTGTGATGCTCCTCTGCTATGCAACTCTGGTTTTGAGACAGTCAACAGTGGGCTGAAACATCTACAATCTGTGAGCCAAATCAACCTTTCCTCTTGAACTGTGGGTGATGGGTATTTTTGTCTCAGCAATGAGAAAAGTGACTTGGTCTGATTTAAAATTTAAAGGATCTTTGGCTGAATGAGGTGGTGAAAACAGAGATGCCTATAGTGGCAGAACAGTGGCTCTGAAAAGACATTTCCACCTCCTAATTTTCAGAACCTTGTGAATGTTACCTTATTTGGATAAAGGGTCTTTATAGATATAATTAAGGATCTTGAGGAGATCATCTTGATCATGTGGGTGGGGCTGGAATATAATGAAAGAGGTCCTCGTGAGGGAAGAAAGGCAATTTGAGACAGACAGTAGAGCAATAGGCATATAGCCTATAGTCAGAAGATGAAGCCATGAGACCACAGTGAAGGCTAATGATCTCCAGAAATTGGAAGGGTCAAGGAAGAACTCTCCTGTAGAGCCTGAACACCTCCTTGCAGTGCAATTTGGGGCTCCTCCAGAACCATGAGAAAATTCATTTCTGTGGTTTTAAACGATCAAATCTGTGGTAATTTGTTACACATGCTACAGGAAACTAAGACAAAGGTCCTTGTTATAATCTTGGTATAAGAGGTAACCCAGATATTTCCCCTGAACTCCAGTTCATGACTGTCTGCCACTGTCACTTAGGTTAGGTACAGATCAATTTCATATAGAAAGCCTTTTCCCTTCCTTAGAATTTTCTCTATCTAAGATGTTGCAGCTCTTCTTTTCAGCCAGTATCTCTGAACCATTCAGACCTCTTTCCACAGACCATCCCCAAAAGCTCCTGAACCACACGGTCAGGAATAGTCACAGCAATGTCCCTGCTAATGTACCAATTTTGTTGTAGTCAGGGTTTACCAGGGAAAATATTTAATATAAAGCATATAGTTTATAGGATTTTTTAGACAATATTCTCCTAAAGAGTCAAACGCAAAAATGTGTAGGAGATCTGTGCATATACTAGAGACCCAAAGAATCCCATTGAGTGCCTAGATACCATGGTGATAACCTACATGAGCCCAAATGAAGACCCAGAGCCATGACAATGTCCCTCATGAATCCAGCCAAAGGCCTACAGCCCACAACAGTGCCTCATGCAAGTCTGTATCAAAGACCTGTACTGGGAAGGCCTGAAGGTCAGTAGTGGAAGCTAGAAAGTCTGTGTCAGCAGCATGAAGGATCTGTGCCAGTTGGCTGAGGAATGCACTAGATTCAGGAAGTAATGCTCAAAATAAGGACCAGATCTCTCCCAAAGAGAATCATGTCCATCCTCAGCGACAGTGAGGACCCAAGCTCCTCTGATGATAACAGCCAAGTTTATATCAGAAAAGCCAGCAAAACAAGGTTCTCCAGAATAATCAAGAGCACACCATCTTTTTGCTCAGTTTAGATTTTATGGTTTTGGCACAAACCCTTAGGTGGGATTTCCACACCCCAAGCCGTGTTGATTCAGTTCAGCTGGATGTTACAACTTTGACCATTAGTTAATCTTCCTATGGGTCAAGGGTATGATACTGGATTTTAGGGTATAGATCATGAGAGCCTCAGACACCCTGTATGGGTGGCACCAATCAGTAGGCTTGCAGTTTGGATGGAATAAAAAGAGAGAGAAAGAAGGCAGGTTTTCTGCCGATGCTACTTTGCTGCCTCTGCCTGACCCTCCATGAGCCTTTCTCCTCCATAGTACCCCTCTGCTGCGCCACCCTGTCTTGGAGCCAGCCAACTCTGGACTGAAACCTTTACAAAGTGTGAGACAAAATATGTATTTCCTTTCTTAACTTGTAGGTATCAGGTATTTTGTCTCAGCAAAGGCCTTTTCATTCCACCCTCCCTTTTTGCATTATGCTTGTACTCTATTGTGGGGTGACAATAATTTTGCACTTTAAATAGGATTCCTATGTTGGTAAATGTAGCTCCGGATTTTTTTCTACAGACAATATTTTACAAAAATAAAATTTCCTTTAGAAACAATCTGTGGTATTTCTGAACTAAAAGAGAAGAAGGGTGATATATTCACATGCCTTTGCATTGAGCATGTTTGGGATTTGAAGTATGGTAGCTAAAATATTTCCTTTCACCTGCACCCCAAGAGATATCTGTGCCCCAATCCCTGGTATCTGTGAATATGTTACATGAACATGACAAAGGTAACTTCACTGAGAATTACTGTAATAGGAAGATTATCCACTGAGTTAAATTTAATTGCATAAGCCTTTAGAAGCAGAAAGCTTTTGTCAACTGCAGGCAGAAAATATACAGCAGAAGTCAGAGAAATTTAAATATTGAGGTGGATTTAATGATAAACTGCTGTTTTGAAGATGAAGACAGACATAACATGAAGAATTCAGGCAAACTTCAGGAGCTGAGTGAGGTTCTTGACTGACTCTTAGCAAGGAAACATATCATCACCTCCACAGCCACAAATGCCTGACTTCTGTCAAAAACTTAAAAGAACGCTGGTTTCCATCAGGTCTTCCAATTAATAGTCCAGTCAGCTGGCAACTTGATTTTAGTCTGTGCAAACTTGACCAGGTGAGTACACTAGACTTGTGACTCATCAAATGATAAGTTAATTTTGTCTGAAGCTGCCAAATTTGTGCTAATTCATTATGTTAGTAATTGAGAACTCACGCATAGATGAACAGCAATGTCACAGTGTTGGTGAAGAGATAGTCTGTGATTTGTGTACGAGGAGCACCCGTCTGTCTAGCCTGTTGATTCTACTTTAGATATGTCTTCATGGACATAATTAGTGGGGCAAAATATTTGAACTGTGTCCTGTTTTTTGAGTACTTCTAGGGAGCTCTATTATTTTTAGATTATATGATTTAGAATATATGATTTTCTCCTGCCCTTAGACTGGGTCTCAGACCATTGGTTCCAGTGGTTCCTCAGACTTTGATTAGAACTTACACTACTGGTTCTTCTTGTTTCTTTTTTTTTCTTCTGTATTTTAGGGAAGGATCTATAGGGTGTTCAGGGTCTCACTACTAGACAGGACTCATAGTGATTCTCCTGTTTACAGCCTCCTAAGAGCTAGGATTACAGGTGCATGCCACCATGCCTAGTCTGGTTCTCCTGGTTTTAAGACTTTGCAGTATTGGAAGGGAAACAGTCATATAGCTTCATTCAGCCATTTAAATCAAGGAATCCCTTGCATGTTGATTCTTGAGAACTGAGAGAGCAGTGCATGAGTCTAGGATCAAGGTACATTAGTATAAGAGAAGTCATTTTAAAATAAAATAAATTATATATCTGTGTTTTGGTTACATTGATATATCAACATTACCAGGGGTACTGGAGAAGTTTGCTTAAACATTATTCCTGGGTAGGACTGTGAGGGTGTTTCTTTCAGAGAGTAGCATTTGAGTTGGTGGTCAGGTGAATCAGATACTTCTTCTCACTGGAATGGCCTCATCCAATGTTTTCAGGATCTGAATAGAATGAAAAGTGGAGGGAGGAAGGGAAGGAGGAAGGAAGGAAGAAAGGGAGGAAATCAGTGAGTTGGGAAAAATCACCTCCATAACTCCCTGCTTGAGTTGGGCTAATAATTTCCTTCTGCCCTTAGATTGGGGTTCAATCCCCTGGCTCCTGTGGTTCCTCAGACTTTGATTAGAACTGACATTATTGAATCTCCTGGCTTTTAAGACTTTGAAACTCAGGAAAGCACTTTACAACAAGCTTTCTTGAGTTCCAAGCCTGCAGATGACCGATTGTAGAATGGCATTGTTTCCATAATCATATGTGTTCATTCTCTACACGTACACACATCTACTTTCATTCTGCCTACCACATTCCCCAGGTAAGCTCAGTGCAAAGGTATGGTCATAACATTATCTTTTTCCTCCTGTGGCTCAGGAATGCCACAAGTGATTTCTGAAGAAATTAATGAAGAGTTATCAGTAGACAGGACACAGAGCTATACAATGGTTTGGAAATCCCACATAACATGCAGTTATTCTCCTCTGGGAATAGGTTATGAGGAATTTCTGGGAAAATGGCAGAGTGTTGAGCAGCAGAGAAAGAGATTCTACTAGATGTAGTGTCCCCATGCTTGAAGATAGCAATGTGAGGAAGTGAAAAAGGCAAGACCCAAGAAGGATGTGAAGTGAGAACTTGAGAATTGAAGACCATCAGGAGAGTGGAGGGGGAGAGGGGAAGAGAGAGAGACAGAGAAAGAGAGAGAGAAAGAGAGAGAGATGGTGGGGGGGAGAGATAGATAGATAGATGATAGATAGATAGATAGATAGATAGATAGATAGATAGATAGATAGATAGATAGAGACTTTAGTGAAGAAGGAGATGGCAGTTTGCACACTTTCCCTGAGCCCTAATTCCCTGCACGGGAGAAGCATGAACCTGCAGATGTCTACTGACCCTCTCAGAAGCCCCCATGGAGAGGCTCACCAGTGGAGCAGAGAAGCAGAACAGTAGACTGCAGTACCTGGTGAGTTACTCAGGTTGGGACATCCCCAAGAAGAGGGTGATTGGCTGGTAGCCATCTTGGAGAGGGGCAAGCTATCATTAACAATGGTGGGCCAGATCCATCTTGTGGTGCCTGAAGTCAAGATAAAGATGCTGAATTCAAGTCAGCAGGCAGTCAAGGAGGTGAGTCTAATCCAGGATCAGACACATGAAGTAAATTACAGGCTGAACACATCAGGTTCCAGGCCCATAGCCAGAAAGCAGCCTGGACTTCAGTGGAACTAAAGGTGCAGGCTCACTGGGATTATCCACTGTAAAGCTGTGGCTGATTTATTGGGATTAATCAACTCAGAGCTTGACTCTACCCATGTTGTCTACCCATGACCACAGAAACATGCCTTGAAGAGAACATTTTTTTCCCTATTTTATCCTTTCTTTTCTTGTTTTTGTTTTATTTTTACTTGATTTGTTTGCACTTGTTTTTCTGTGTAAACCTGCTTTCTAGTTTTGTTGCTGTTATTCTGTTCTTGTTCATGTATTTTTTTTTCTGTCCTTTCCTCCTGTCTCTTTCTAACGGTCCCAAAGTTTATGTAGTTTTTTTTTTTTTCCCTTCAGCCTTAGTTCTTTTATTTCTTGGCTTCTTATTTTTAATGTTTTATGGTCTTATTTCTTTTGCTTCTTTTTTATTAATATATATTTACAGTACACAGTGCTTGCATTCATTGTGGGGAGTTGCTGCGTGTAAACACTGTGCCTTAGTACTTTTTATTTCCCTCTCCATTTCTTTCCCTCTTTCTCTACCTCTATCTCTAGGCCCCCTTTCTATTTTCAATGTTTCTTATCAGCTGATATTTATTTTATGCATAAATTATTTATATTTTGGGTCCTTTTCTCTATTTCTCTATTTTCTCCCTAACGCATTTGAAGCTTTCTTCCCTAAGTGTAAGATCACTGTATCGAGGACTTACTATATACATTTTTTTTTTCTGGCTTGTTTAAGATTTTGTTATATAGCCACAATGTAGTTCATGTAGTTAGAGCTGGCAAATTAATAGTTGCCATAGTTTGTCATTTTCAAGGCTGTATTTAATGCTATTGTTATTGCTAATTGCACAGTGTTAGCCAAGATGACATAAATGTTCTAATTAGTTGTACTTCCTGGTGTACTAAGACTGAGATTGTCTATGGGTCATAAACAATGCAATTGACCAATGCCAAAGAACCAGGACCCAGGCCAAGTAAGTAGCAACTTCTCATCTACAATAAATTGAAGAAAGTGATCTTGCAAAATACTTAAAACCTATTCAAACTGGAGCGATAAGTGCCTTTCTGGCAAACACAAGGTCCTGAGTTTGATCCTTGGTTAAAAAAATAGACTCAAAACCCTAAAGCTAGTTGTATCTGGAAGACATCTTTGAAAAGTAGTCATTTCTTCTGGATTCCAAATACCAGAAATGATGCTACTTGTGATAAGCAATTGACAAGCACTATCCCAGGAATTATTCCCCACAAAATAGAAAATGAGATGACACTTCAACAAGGTGAGACCTCAGACTTGAAGGTCACCAAAGGCAAAACTATGAGCCAAAGAGGTGGAGTAATTCTTAACCTGCCCAGTTGGCCTCTCTGTTGTTAAAGCGGTAACAACAGAAATCACAAAATAAATGAATGAGATTCTACAAAAAAGTCAAATAAAGAATAATTTTTCAAGTAATTGCACAGATAGTGACCTTAGTAAAAAATATGCTTAATGACTCTAGTGCAGATACAGATTTAAAAAAATAGAGGAGCTTAAGAAAATGATGGAAATCATCAATGCCCAATGTAGGAAAGAAATGGCATAACTCAAACAAATTCAAGGAGCTATCCTGGAGATTAAAAAGTCATTGAAAGTATGTGGAGCAGAATGAGCCAATGTGAGAACAGAACCCCAGATAAAGAAGACAGGATTGTGACTATACAGCATGAAAATAAAGATTTCTTAAGATTGGAAGGGACTGCTAAAAATCTGTCCAACAGCCGCTAAATAACACAAATAATAACATAGGGTTTATCAGAATCAATGAAAAGTTAGGAGCTAGCAGAACTAGCATAAAACAAAACAAATCAAAAAACTATTGACAGAAGTAATGGCAGAAACCTTCCCAAGCAGGACAAAAGTATTTGACATATAGATAAGTAGGCGTGCAGAACTCCAATATCCATGATCAAAAAAAAAATCTACATCAAGGGACATAATAGTCAACTTTCTAGAAAGTCAGTACAAGAATTGAATATTAGCAAATGTTAGAGAAAAGAAACAAATATCTGTAAAGGAAAGCCCATCAGAATCTCAGCAGACTTTTCAACATAAACCATTAAGTGAAGGAGAATTTAGAGTGAAGTACTTCAAGCCCTAAAAGAAAACAACCACCAATTCAGATCGATGTACCCCAAAAAATTATCTTTCAAAATTGATGGAGAAATAAGATACTTCTATGATGAAGAACACTTCAGGAAAGTCATGACCACCAAATCAGCACTCTAAAATGATGTGAGGGACATTCTAGGAAGAGGTAACAAGGATTGCAATTACATGAATCCCGATAGAATGAATACATCAGGCTAACCATTAAGTATAGGAGGGGTAAATGGAAGCAATAATGACAAGGATAAATATATACATATTAGTTATAACTACCAATGTTAATTGCCTCAATTCACCAAGAAAAAGAAACAGACTGACAGACAGAATGGATCAAGAATCAAGACCTAACTGTGTGTTAATACAAGAAATACACTTAATCAAAAATAAATGTTTTTAAATATACTTAATTTCCATCCAAAGATGGAAAACAAGACTGACCTGTGACAGGAGCCAAGAACAAACCAGGGCTATCTATTCTTTTGACAGAAAAAATGGAACACAAGCCAAGACTGATTGAGAGAGATAGAAAAGGTAACTACGTCCTCATAAAGGGAATAATCCAAGAGGAAAAGATAATACCCACAAATATATATGAACGAAATACTGATGAATACAATTGTATTAAATAAATAGTAATGTACATAAAAATTCAAATAAGCACTATATAGTTTTAGTAGGGGACGTCAGTACCTTATTGTCAAAAATAGACATATCAAGTAGACAAAAGAGCAACAATCAAATATCTAAATTTATTGTAACTTTTGTGCAAATGAGCTTACTAGATATTTACAGTGTTCCACCCCCAATATTTACCAATATACACCACACACTAGCTCATAGAACATGTTTAAGGAAATGCAGAGGAACTGAAATAATCTCATGCATATTATCAGCCCATAATGCAATGAAATAGAAAATGAATAGCAAAATAAATCACAATAACTTCATAAGCTCATGGAAATTAAATAATACACTTTGAAACAACTAGTGGGTCACATATGAAATTAAGGAAGAAATTAGACAGTTTCTATAATTAAACAATAATCAATAATGCCAATACATCATGGCAGAATTTGTGGAACTTATGAAAGCAGTCCTATGAAGGCAATTTATAGTGTTGAATACCCATATCAGAAAAACAGATGGAGCTCAAATAAGCTCTCTCTCTCTCTCTCTCTCTCTCTCTCTCTATATATATATATATATATATATATATATATATATATTTCTTTTTTTTTAAACCAGGGATTGAACTCAGGCAAGCACTTATTCTACTGAGCTATCTCCCCAGCCATATATATATATATATATATATATATATATATATATATATATATATATATATATATATATATATATATATATATATATATATATATATATTTGTATATATATATATTTATATATACAAATTATATTTGTATATATACAAACAAATATATATATATAAGTTTGTTTTAAACGGGGAGAAAAAGTATGTATTTAGAATTAGCCATCTGGATTCAGTTTAGATGACCCCAGTTTTGTTGGCAACATCCAGTGCATCATAATTAGGAGCTATTCAAACATATGCCTTCTTCTCTCCATCAGGCCTGATTAGGGCATTGACCTTGGCAACATTGATGTCATATAGCTTCTTTACAGCTTGTTTGATTTGGTGCCTATTTGCTTTGACATCCATAATGAACATGAGTGTGTTGTTGTCCTTGATCTTTTTCATGGCTGACTGTGGCAGGGGGAATTTTATGATGGTGTAGTGGTCCAGCTTGTTTCTCCTAGGGGTGCTCTTCTGAGGGTATTTGGTCTGCCTCTGGAGCCACAGTGTCTTGGGATAGTGGAAGATGGGCAATGTTCATATCTTCTTCTTGTGGCTGCAGATGCCTCTCAGCACAGCCTTCTTGGCCTTCAAAGCTTTTGCTTTGGCTTCAGCTTTGGGAGGAACAGCAGTTTCCTTCTGTACCTTCAGTGTCATTTTGGTAAAAAGGCCAAGCAACCGAATATTGAACCTCAAGTTTCTAGAAAAAGAGCAAGTCAAAGTAGTAAAATGGAAGAAATTACAAAAATCAGATTAGAAATTAATGCACCAGAAGAAAACAGAAAAAGAAATAATGAAGAGTTGGTTCTTTGAAAGATTAAATAAGATTGACATGCATTTAGCTAACCTTATATAAAAAAAAGAAAGACTCAAACCCATGCAATTAGGAATAAAATGGGTAAAATCACAAAGGATCCTTCAGAAAATCAGTAGTACTTACTTGGAGAACTTTATTGCTAGTAAGATGAAAAACAGAAAAAATGTTTTCTGCTAGACATATTTGCAGATGGCATGATACTGTATATAGAACTTTCCCAAAACTCTACCTAAAATTTCTAGATTTAATAACCAAATTCAGTCATGTAGCTGGATATAAAGTCAACCCTAAAAATTCAATAGACTTACTATACAAAAATAACAAATTCACTGAGAGAGAAATCAGGGAAGCAACAACTTTCACAATAGCATTCAAAAATTTTAATACCTAGGAATTAGTCTAACAAAGGAAAGAACTTTACATTGAAAACTACAGTGCTCTGAAAAAGGAATTTGAAGAAAATATCTGAAAATGGAAAGAAAGACATTGTTCTTGGGTAGGAAAAAGCAAATATGGTGAAAATGCCCTTAGTGCATTCTTGTTATACAGATTGAATGCAATCCCAATGAAAACATCATTAGCATGTTTCACAAAACTAAGGAAAAATTCCTAAAATTCACTTGGAACCAGAAGAGACATAGTACAGCAGAAGAAATTCTGGGTAACAAAGGCAAGGCAATGGGTATCATAATCCTTGAATTGAAGTTATACTACAGAGCTACCATCTTACAAACTACAAGATACCGGCAAAGACATGTCTCAGATGAAGAAGTAGAAAAGGCACATTAGTATATTAAAAAGTTCAACATCACTGGTCATTTGAAGGATCCATATTAAAACAACACTGAGATTCCATCTCAACACAGAAAGAATGACTGTTGTCAGTAAATCGGTCTATAACAAATACTCGTGGGGTAGTAGGGAAAAAGGAATAATTCTCCACTGTTGGTGGAAGAGTAGACTGGTGAAACTCCTGTGAAAATCAGTGTGGATTTTCCTCAAAAAACTAAGATTAGAGGCTCTGTTTGATCCAGCTATTCCCCTTCTGGTATCTTCCTAAAAGAATTAAAAGTACCATGCCATGACAATATATGTGCACCCATTTTATAGAGGCTCAGTTTTAATAGCTAAATAATGACATCACCAAAATGTTCAGCAACTGATGAATAGTTAAAGTAGATGAGGGGGTTTTCATACATTTGAGTACTACTCTGTCCTAAAGGAGGATATGCTTGAGACATTTCTAGGTAAATGAATATACTTTGCGATGGTACTATTAAGTGAAATAAATGAAATACATGTATAAATGTTGCAGGATTTCTCTGATGTGAGCAACTGAAAGTGCAAATAAGAACCAAGTGTATGATGAACATTGGGAATTGGGAATAAAATATTCAAACTAAGAAGTGAAAAAGGGCTGGGGAAAAGGATAGATAGGACAAGAAAAAAAGAATAGAAGGAAAATGGAAACAAAGCTTTTGTAAATAAAGGTTAAGAGGGGCTGAAAGCAGGGGAAGAGAATGGGAAAAGAACCATGCATAGGTTCAAGTTCCCTACAACGAATGTTATTGCTACACATAGCTAAAATGTACCAATAAAATAAAGATGTTAATAAACTAACATAATATGTTCTTCAACTAGTAGACTGGGTTCTGGTGTATGTCCATTGCTTTATGCAAATTCAAAAGTTAAATAAGAATACATGTTTGTCTCTCTATCTAAATGTATACATCTACCCACTCATCCAACCATCTACCTTATTATCATCTATATATTTGTTTTTTGAAGAACTCTAATACAGTATATATACGTATACACACACACATACATATATATATATATATATGCTTACATATATACTAGTTTCAGTTTATCTATAAAAATAAGGCTAGAAATTCCTTTTCATCTTATTGCTGGAAAAGTTATATGAGTAGTATTGTTGTAACTTTGAGGAAAATATAAATCATATTCTCAAACACTTGTCTTGGTGATAGAGATAAAAATTGGGTACAAGAATGTTCTTTTTGTTTCAGAGCCAAGCTTGCCTGAACTCAGGGCTTTATAGATACTAGACAAGCAATCTGTTGCTGAGCCACTTCACCAGTCCCTATTAAAAATACATTTTTTGAAAAGTTCTAGATTTAATTGCATTTGTCTTTCAAGGCTTTCATTCAACAAAAATTTTCTGGGGAACCCACATGCCATCAGATAGTACCACATGTTAGTGGAATTACTGCTAAGGAATGTAGACATTACTCCAAACTTTGAAATTCATTGTAGGGCAAGCTTGGTTCAATTATACCAGGAAGGGTGTCTTTGTATTGATATGAATAAATCTGACCAAGTGTTTTTCTGTACTGGTGGGAAGTACCAGTGTTCCCACTTTAAGTTATACCAGTAAATACCATTTGCTAAAGAAATGTAACGAAGTGAAGTATGTGTTTATGGGAATGTAAAATGAAGGACCAAACCCCACCAATAGTCAGGTAGGCTTCTTTGAGAAAGCTTGAAGGATAAATTTAAGGAAGGGCTAGCCAGCAGGGAGGGGACTGAGGGGAGACCAGGTATGGAAAGTGTGGGTTGGTGGTATGCCTGGCAGGTATGGCGTGTGCAGGGAGGCAGAGAATGGGTTAGGATAGGGCTAGCTTTTGGACTCAAGGCCAGTAGCTCTCAGTCAACTGCTATAATCTGTGGGGGTTTGGAACTGGAAGATCAGTTTGATATTTATTGTCTATTTTAAAATATTGTTTCTCTTACTTGATTATTATTTTTTTTTTAATTTTAGGGAAGGGTCTACAGGGTGTTCAGGATCTCACAACTAGACTGGACTTGTAGTGATTTGCCTGTTTACAGGTCTCCAAGAGCTGGCATTAGAGGCACACATTTTACCTGATTTTTAACACTACACTTTACTAGATGTGGTTCATATACACTCAACAGGATGAGAAAGCTCAGGGCAGACAACTGTTCAGGTGAGGCAATGGGTCACATGTCACTTTCATGTGTGTGACCAGTATTTATTTTTGGTTATTTATGACTGCCTTGTATTTCCTTATTTATTCTCATCTACCTTAATCTCATAGACATTTATTGAATTACCTATTTGAACCCTTCTATTTACTCACAACTCTTACACACTGACCTGTGCTAGTTTTCTACCACTACTGACATTAATTACCACAAATTTAGTGGTTGTACACAATACAAACTTGTTGTGCATCTATCTTCTGCAGTTTGGAAGACAGACACAGGTCTCATTGTGCTGAAATCAGGGTATTGGTAGGGCTTCAGGCCTCTCTTGAAGTTCTAGGGGAGAAGCTTGTACTTCTCAGTTTCTAGCAGTTGCCTACGTACCTTGGCTCAGGACCTTCCTCCTGCATCTGCAAAGCCAACAGTAGTACCTCTTTGGTCCTTGTCCCTTGTCACTTCTCTTTCTCTAACATCCTTTTTTCAATGACCTCTTCTACTTTTATGGACCTTTGAGATAATGTTAGTCCATCTCAATTAATCCAGGAAACATTGCTATTTTAATAGTCAACTGAATCAAATCATAATTCCATCTATAACCTTAATTGCCATGTGACATGACAGAGTTTTGGGGCTTAGAACACAGACACATTGTGGGGGCCATTATTCTGCATTGGGTGTGATCCTTCAGAATTCATTTGTTCTCTTTTCTTGTTGGGTAAAATGAGACTTCTGTCTTGCTTTTTCCTCTAGGAGATTCCTCTATGGTGTAGTGGCTCTCTTGCCTGTGATGTCCCTTATCTTCCATTCCCCATCTTTTCTCTGCACCTCGTGCTCCCTCATACCGACAAACCTAGCTGGGTTCTAGCTTGCCATTTTCTCATGTGCCTTCTCCATGGCCTATTACCAACCCCAGTTTTGAATTCTAGGCAATGACTCCTTTGTCTCCCGGGAAGCTAACGAATTAACTTGTTCCTAATGTTGAAAGCTACATGGTCTAGATGTAGAGTTAATCATAGTGAATGATTGCTATAAACCCTTTTATTGTTTCCAGCACTGAGAAAGAACAGGTGTTGCCCTTACACTTGGTGTTATGCAGTAATTGCTGCTATTCCTGTATCTTTGATGCTAGCTCACTTGTGTTCTGTTTTCCTATAGTCAGAACAATGTTAGAGAAGGCTAATGGGACGGAGTTACAGGACCAGAGTGAGAGCATATGCTCATCATCACTTTGGATTTTTATAAGATATGCAAATGTGGTGAATCAAAGAGTCTATTTGCATATAGACAAAAATTAGTAGTGAAAACAATTTTTAAGAGAATTCAAACCATTAATTATGGCTTGAGTAAAATAGTGAAAATAGTGAAAAGATTTTTGGCTTGCATTTATATTCTTCAAAAATATGTTGAGAATGTCACAAAAATTATAAAGCCCTGTTGAGTTCAATGCTAAAGGTGTTGCAGTAGTATAGGAATATTTTGTTAATACAATTTAAGTATTTTATTTATTAAGTTTTTCTAAAGGGAATTAAAAATGGTAAAAAAGAGTAGAAATGAGGCAGAATTTCAACAATGGTTGTTATATTGCTCAATGTTGTCTTCAAATTAGTTGTTTAGAAGCAATTGAAATATTTTATTTAATTCCATCATAAATTTTTGATTTTCAATAAGTAGGGAAAAATGAGCCAAAAGCAGATTGATGTTAAAAACTTTCTAAAATAGCAAGATGAATATTTTAGTTAATGATAGATAATATCCACATTTTCAACATTTTATTCAATAGTTAAAGCAATAATCATTCTTAGATTGTTTTAAAAATTTTGATGGTAGGCATGTGATGCCTAGAAATATTTACTCTTACTGAATAATTTAGCTGGAAGGTTCTCTAAAATATAAACTACTTTCAGAAAAACTGATAAAAAAAACAATAAATGATACATGTTTTCTTCATTTTTAAATATTTTTCACTTTTTAAAAACATGTCACAATCCTGGTAGAAATAAAGTACACACCTTAACAGCATTAAGTCATTGAAAAGTAGATCTGATTTTTTAAATATTATTCTCAGGTTGAATTTTATATCCCAAAGGTTCAAGGTGAAGCTTTGTGGTCAGGAAGTATGAGAATACTTTGTTAGTGGAGTTTGAGTCCATGTTGACAGTAAACAGTAATTTAGAAGAGATATAAATTAAACATTGAAAAGTTGAAAAAAATCTTTAATTGTGACTTTTTAAGCACTTATGTGAAGCTTTGTGGTCAGGAAGTATGAGAATACTTTGTTAGTGGAGTTTGAGTTCATGTTGACGGTAAACAGTAATTTAGAAGAGATATAAATTAAACTTTGAAAAGTTGAAAAAAATCTCTAATTGTGACTTTTTAAGCACTTATATACCCTCAACTCTTCAAACTATGGATTCTCTTTAGTAGTGGTAGGAGATATTTGATGTGAAAATTTGAAATTCTGAGAATACTGGGGAATCGAATCAATAGTATTAACCTGCTATTTTTAATTTTTTTTCTCAAGAGTTCAAAGAGAAATAGTAACAATAATTATAAAAAATTAAAAATAAACAACCCAAATTAACAGATAAGTTTTGTTTTTCTCCCAAGTGAACAGATCTGAATAAATTACAGATCTATGATGAGCTGACTCAGACTTTTGAATCAATTTTTTAAATTTAATTTTGATTAAATTTGATTGTTTGATTCAGTTTGGTGGGTGGATCTGCAAAGTGGAAATGCAGCATAGTTTAAGAGCTTTTCAGAAATTCTTAGTGCTTGCAGAATTTCAGAGCAGCCATTTATGTAGTAAATTGTTTACAACATTGATAGCAAATTTGATTAGTAAATATTCACTTCTCTGTGAGATATCATGCACTTCTTTACAAATGTACAGTATTACAAGGTGAAAACTTATTCAGAAGCTTCCATGCCTAATTTGAAATGTACCCAAAGGATGAACGCAGATGATCCACTGATCTGAGAGTTATTAAAAATCTGAGAATAAATAAGGCACAGTGTGAAATATAAAGAAATATGAATAGAAAGTCAGCCCATTATATCTTCATAAGTTAACCAAATCTAATTACTGATACTTATAAAAAGGAACATAAGCAGTGCACAGAGGGGATTTCTTTTGGGGGTGCTATTTCACAGTAATAAAAAGAATCTAAATCATATTTCCTGTAATGTCCCAAGATTGAATGTTATTATTTGACTTTAAAGAAAGCACATATTAAGAAAAAGAAACCAATATGTATTCTCTGCTAGGGAATAGGAGGGTTGGTTGGGACTTTAGACATGCTTCAGAGAATCATGTGGGTGGGGAGTTTTTTTAAAGTGAATTATCCACTTGCCACTTGTTCAGAAAATTTTTTTCGAGACAGTCCCTTGATTTTAGTAACAACACATGGGATTTCACACTTTGTCTGAGCAATTCAAGTTTCCTTCTCAGAATCTTTAAACCATCAAGTCTGAATTGTATCATGTCACAAACTGAAAACTGTATGGGCTCAAATACAAAATGACTACTAAAAATACAGTAAAGAAATATTTTAGTAATAAATTTTTTGGTAAGAGTTGAAAATCCTTATTTAATGTGATATGCAGTGGAAGAAAAAGATTTCCAAGGCAGATAATATAAATATAGTTCAGATTGAATTGTTGCCATCCTTGTGTAATAGAAAATGGGTGGATTTTAAAATTAGTAAAAATTATTTCTTTTTATTACAATTTCAAATTCAAGTATAGCAAAGTATCTACTTTAGAGAACAACATATGCCATACAATAATCATTGGTTGAAAAATGAAATGTTTCCAAACACTATAAAAATATGAAAATGAAATAATATAATTTAATGGATCTTACATTAGGAAATCTGTTATAGCTTGCCAATTTAAAGAATAGGAAAAAAAAAAGAATAGGATTCAGGCTGCATAGGAAGTACTTCAAAGAATCAACAATTGGGATGTCATTTTATTTTATTTATTTTAAATTTTTTAAATTCATTTTAATGAGAAAATAAAATACCAATGAAACAGTTTCAAAACAGGTTAGTAGGACAATTTCAATAATTAATACATTGCATATTGTTGTCTTCGTAGTAGTTATTCAGAGGATAAGATGCAGACATGATATTTTGTCTAAACAATGTTAGTAAAAACCCTTCTTCTCTTTGTACTAAGAGAAAGTAGCTGTACGTTTATCCTACCTATGTTTTGTGTGTGTGTGTGTGTGTGTGTGTGTGTGTGTGTGTGTGTGTGTATATATATATATATATATATATATATATATATATATATATATGTTTTACTACTGAACCTTTATTTAGAAACATCATTTTATTTAAAAGCTTTTGTGGGATAAAAGAAATCACCAACAAGATGGAAAAATAATATGCAAAGTAAGAAAAATTTAGCCAATTGTCCCTCAGACAAAGGACTTCTATTCTCAAAGAATTAAAAGAAAAATCAGACTTCCAAAATTCAAAGACCCAATCAAAAAATTGACAGGTGAGATGAACATACACATCTCAGATAGAGAAATGCAAATGGCAAATAAATATATGAAAACTTGTTCAATACCACTGATCATTCAAGAGATTCAAATTAAAACAACACTGAGATTCCAGCTCGTCCCATAAAGAATGGCTGTCATCAATAAATCAACTGATCACAAATGCTGGATGGGCTGATGGGAGAAAGGAGCATTGTTCCACTGCTGGTGGGAGTGTAACCTGCTATAACCACTGAGGAAGTCAGTGTGGAGATTCCTCAAAAAGCTAGGGTTAGAGGTCACATTTGATCGCTATTCCCTTTCTGGATATCTTCCCAGAAGAAGTAAAAACATCATACAACAGAGATATATGTGTACCTATGTTGGTGCCAGTAAAATTTGGAAGAGCTACATCTTGGAAACAATCCAGAGGCCCACCAACTGAGGAATGGATAAAAATGGTCTTTTTTGTACAGTGGAGTACTACTCAGTGATAAGGATAAACGAGACTTATAGGTAAATGGATACAACTTGAAACCACATTCATAAGTGAAATAAATCAGACTCTCATACATCAACATTGTACTATCTCCCCATGAGAAATTGAAAGAGTACATGAGTTCTAAAATGTTCAATAGATACTGTGAATATGGGAGAGACTATTCAAAAGGAAATACAGAACTAGGATAACAGGGAAAAAGAAAAAAAATATAGGTCAGTTATACTACCAGCATCTCTTAGTTCATTAAAAAGGAAAGTTCACGCTAATATTAATTGAAGAAATTTTTATGCTCATATCTTGTGCCCTGAGCAACTACTTTAAAGAAAACAACTTGTAATACAGTGACTATTATTCTTCTTCTGTTATTTTGTTATGAAATTGTGTTACCTTTTTCCCC
The DNA here is from genome assembly GCA_004027165.1 of Ctenomys sociabilis. Lineage (NCBI taxonomy): Eukaryota > Metazoa > Chordata > Mammalia > Rodentia > Ctenomyidae > Ctenomys > Ctenomys sociabilis. Next base: position 13,127 of record PVKA01024665.1, on the reverse strand, counting down.
ATAAAAAGAATTAATGTTATAAATTGTCCTAATTAACCTTTTAAAATTCTTTAGTGTAAACCAGAACTTGCACTAAATAGCTAAAAATTATCTGTTGTTAGTTTACAAATCTTGTATTTTAGGACTGGATATCAGTTATTCAGTATTTTTAATGATTTTGTTCCTTCAAGCCTATTTCTTCTTCAAATACCACAGTAAGGAAAAATGCTTACATGAAAAGCGGGCAGTTATATTCTCAACTTAAATGTTTACTCTCCTTTTTTTTTGGTGGAACTGGGGATTGAACTCAGGTTCTTGCACTTGCCAGGGAAGCGCTTATTCCACTGAGTCATCTCCTCATCCCCAAATGTTTACTTTAGAAGAAATAACTTGAGTGTTACTCATAAATGGAATTTTGAAAATGTACAATTCAACATGGATTTTTGACAAATAAATCCCGTTAAGTATATTCATTTTTTAAAAGCCTAAAATATGGTAAAAGATATATCCTTTCTTTCCAGCTTCAAAAAATTATATAAAAACCCCAAATACACTCCTCTCCAAAAAATACCATCTTCCTTGACATACTTGCTTTTGTATTTACTGTTTGATTTTATAATTCATGGAATATAGTAATAACATCTGCCATATTTACTGGCCATGCTTTCTATGCCACATATTTTCCCAGAAACTTTACCTAGCTTCTCATTTAATTTTCCAAAAGTCATGGGACAATTAGTTTAATCTTTCAGATAGAATAATGGGTCAGAGAGCTTATGTGATACCAGATGCTACTGTTTAGCTGAGACTGACTTGGAATAAAATGTGCCTTTTTCTGCAGGCTCTGTTCTTTGTTTCAAGATGCTTTGCTTATAGTCAAGACAGCTCTGGTCCTGAGATGACCAACTTTTTCAGTTTCCCTAGGAAAGAAAGTGCCTGGAATTTGGGGCTTTTCATGCTGGCCCAAGGAAGCCCTGGGTAACTTAATCAGAGGGCATGCTCTTGTGGCAGTTTGGTACTCAGAAAGGCCACACTGATCTCTCAGGGACTCCCTATTCCTGTGACATTATCAGTGGGGTGAGGCTCTCATACTCACTAGTGAGGTGTAATTCAGAGAACAACCTCTCAGACTAGCTGGAGAACTGTGGTGACCAGATCTTGACACAGGGAGATTCGAGCCTATTACTTATCAAGCAACCCAAGCCTTTTACATATGCTTAGAATTTTTAAATTAAAATGCTCAAAATATTTTCTTACTATGCAAAACTACCATCAAGTTAATGATAACATTAATTGAAATCTTACATAATCCTTTGTGTCTCATATAAGAAGAAGCAAGTTCTTCAATTAAATGCTTTCCCTATCAATGGAGTGTCATTTAGTAATTCTTTCATTTTCTTTTCAGTCTAACCCATTATTTTGCAAGTGTGCTCACATCTTTTTCCTTTAAAAATTTTATTTTGAGGTGGGGTTTCTCTATGTGTTTAAGTCTGGCCTTGAACTCTGGAGACCAGGCTGTCCTCAAACTCAGTGATACCTCAGCCTCCTGAGTGCTACAATTACAGGCATGCACCACTATACCTAGCCTATTTGAAATGTTTTTATCCGCAGTAGAATTTTAATTTTTTTCACAGTGCGTTATAGGCCCTCAGAGCAGCACTAGAGCTAAGGCCATAGATTGCTAATTTCTGGCTATTAATTTCAATGTCACTTAACTTCTCTTTACCTTTTTTCTTTGGATAAACAATAGAGATAATAATAGTTCTTACCATACAGGCTTATTAAGTTATTTTATTAAAGCACTTTTAATAATACCTGGCATAAAGGAAGTACTATACAGGAGCTAGCTATCTTACGATGTCTCCCTGTACTGATCTTGGTGACCCTGTGCTTTGTGTGCATGTGTACTCCGTGCTGCTGCCCGTGACTTGCCATAGTTGGGGATTATTTGGTATCTGGATTCTGAAGGTTTTAGTTTTTCCTAAGAAATAGGAATTAGTTGCTGTTCTCTTTTCTATGTGCTGATCACGCCTATGGTGGAAGCCAGATTATAGTGATTCATACTGAAATTCAGAGAATCAGAAATCTTGAACTCATAGCGAGAATGTTCTTAAAGATAGAATGTCCTTGAACTTAAAGCTAGAATGTTTTCCCCTCTTCTCTTCACTGAACTAGACTAGAATGAGGAACATTTCTCCAGTTATTTCTAAGGACTTGAACCCCCTGCAAATTATTCATGAATCATGCATGTTAAAACTAATTTGTTAAGGAGAAAATGCTTCCTGGTTATTTAAAATGCACCCTTATTTCTGAACATTTATGTGCACTTTAATCTAGTGGGCTAGAGTCTGTAAAACAGTATGAGATTGCAAAGCAATAAGCCCTGGCAATAGCCTGAAAAGATTTACCTATTACATGAAAGTACTTCCATTAAAATGTAAATTCTGAGTGAGAGAAACTATACCTTTGCAATTTTGCTATCTAGAGACTAATACATTCTTTAGGACATATGCCTTCTAGACATTGTATGATTTTAAATACCTTAGAAACAGCTGTTTACCACATCCATTATGTTGCACCCACAACTCAGAATATTTATTTCCACAGTGAATCATTCTTCCCTTGGTTAATTAAAAGAAGCTGCAACTGATTTAAGGAGGAATGGTAATGCTAGTATGTACATCATGCAGCTGCACTTCATAGCACTAGCAGTGTGCAGGCATAAAAAGCAGTAGTTGCAGGTCTAGATTTGAAAGAATATGTATGGATTCTAGTATCATGGCTTCTTTCCTATTTTCTCCATAAAGCAAAGTTATCTAACATAACAACATTAACATTTGCTTAAGTTTTAATAAGTACCAAGCATTTGCTGACTGAGTTAATAATAATGATTGTGGATTAGATTCAATGATTTTGATCAACTTTATGAAATATAACTGAATGTGTGAAATAATCCAAGAAATTAATGTTTAATGATGTTTAGTTTGTCCCTGGTGTGCTGTGCTGGCCCCACCCTTGGGGTGTGCTGAGACAGCGAATGAGACTGAGTGCGGTGGTGCACACCTGTAATTCCAGCATTTGGGAGGTTGAAAACAGAAGGATCACTACAAGTCCTATCTGTGTAATGGGACCCTGAAGGTAGACCCTATACTAATACATTAAAAAAAAAGATGTTTAGTCTGGTTGAGTGTTTATTTGACATGTTCTATTGTCTATTAAAATAAGTACTGTACTGTTGCAGCAAAGCAGTTCGATGTAAAGGTGTTATAATGGAATATCATTATATATTTGCTCACAAAATTTAAGTATTACCTTTTCCCAAGGAGTTCCTGATCCTCGGAATTAATTTCCAGATATCTCCCTGGTTGCTATAGTGATGAGATGAAATAATCTTCACAAATTTGCTACAAGTTTTTTTTGCAGTACTAATCTTAGAATATTTTGGGCCAGTGACAGACTGAACTATTCATTTCTGCATGAAATAATTGAGGGTGTGGTTAAGAGGAAAAGATGTAAAAAAAAATAAAAAAGAGGAAAAGATGTAAGGAAATTCGAGATGTTTGATAAGAATATCAGAAATTAGAAGTTGATTCAATGCAAAGGTCCACTTTCCTTTCTGATTGTCTTATGTTTTCTTCTCTCGGTGCTGCCTTTTTCTTTTATTCATTAAGTGCTAGAGAGAAACAGCCAAGAGTTCTGACTCTATGAGTCATTGATGGACATGGAAAGTAATTAAGAATTTTGGTGTTCTTTGGCTTAAACATTTATAAGCTTTCTTAGTTATTTTATCATTGCTGAAGCACAATACTTGATGGACACCTGAAGATTAACAGAAGGTTATTTGGGGTCATTGTTCATAGAGGTTTTGTTTCATATTCAACTGACTCCAGGACAGGATGGTGTGGCAGAGAGGCATATCAGAGGAGAAATAGCTCACAAAGTTACAGCAGGAAGCAGAGAGAAAAAGAGGGATTAAGGAGGAAGAGGGAGACAGATTCTTCCAGGCCAGTTGTCCCATGACTCACCTCCTCCAAGGAGGTGGGGTTCACCTCCCAAGTCACACTTAGTGATAATCATGACTCCATGATTGAATCACCTCCCCAAAGTCCCTGTGAGCATGAAAAGCTTTCATGGAGGATCGCACCTTAAATAAGTGGTATATATAATAGTTGATAATGTATGGATTTATAACTCTTCTGAAGAACTGGGGGAAGACTTCTTTTGGCCCATAGAGTAGATAGGAGCATGGAAGTGATACTTCAGGAATGAGGCACCCATCTGTGACCATAAGATTTTGGAAATCCATCATATAGTTTAGACTTTGGTGCTTAGAAAGTGCAAGTTATATGGTACAGCTAAAGATGGTGGCATAAGCACTGAGAATTATCTGAAGCTGGGAGCTGTCAGTAGTTTAAATTCTGAAGTACAATATGATGACATACAAATCATTAATGTATGACCCCAACCAGACTTTCCTTTTCTTTTATCAGCTAAGGGGGTGCTTGTTTCTCTGATTGAGCAAGCTTCTCTCTGCACTCTTTCACAGAAGATTCTTTTGGGTTTTTAATTGTGTATTTATTTTTACATTGTTATGAATTTTTTGTTTGGTTTTCGGAAATAGGATCTTGCTATGTAGTTCAGCTGGCCTTGAGCTCGCTGTGCAGCATAGGCTGGTCTTGAACTTTGGTTGATCCTCCTATTTCAGCCTCTGGAATGCTAGGATTATAGTACTACTGTCCCATTATTGGCTCTGGATTTTATGATGCAGAATCATAAGGCAAATTATAGGCAATCTACCAGGAATATGGTGTTTTACTTTATTACTTATATATTAAATTATTTCATTTTCTCAGTGAATTTTGTTACTGGAATAATTCCATTAATATATGTAAATAAGTTGCATATGAGTTTAGAAGAAGGGAATGTAGCTGTATAGCTATCTTTTTTAAAAGCTGATTTATAGGACAGTTTCAATAATTAATACATTTAGATTGCTATCTTCCTAGTGATTATCCATAGTATAAGAAGCAGCCAAGATATCCTGTCCAAACACTATTAGTGCAAATCTTCTCATAGAATTATGTGAAAGTAGCTGCATATTTATCCTAACTGTTCTGTATATACAAATACAGAATGGTCCTTCCTTTGTACCGCATTTTTTGTTTAGTCCTGTCAGAGGGGTATTCTATTGGCATTCAATTATTATAGGTGCATGAATTCAGCAAAACACTCCAACACAGTCCTGCAGTCCACAATAGTAGTGAATTATTCACAGAAGTTGTTGACTAGAGCCTTTTACAGATCAGCATGGGATCTGCTCTAATAGTGTTTGTAAATAGAATATCAGGACTGCACCTTGTATAACAAATAACCACTAAGAAAACAACATGCAATATATTAATTATAGAATCTGTCCTACTAATTTGGTTTGAAGCTGTCTCATTGCTATTTGTTTACTAGAGAAACAGATGTAATGTGAGATATAAAAATGTATGAGAACTTATAAGACTGGGTTTTGACGGCCACCCACAGAGTTGGATGAAGAAGGGTGAAGAGCATCTGCCTGCACACTGGAGATTGAAGGTTTCAGTTCAAGGTCCGGAGCTCACTGCTGTGTCCTGTGCAAGTCAGTATCAGAGGCCAATGGCTCTGCAGTGGAAATCTGAGAAGTCTATGGAAAAAGACCAGAGACTCTGATGGGAGCTGAAGAGTCTGTGCTGGAAGCCGGGAGATAATGTGCAAGCTGAAAGTGAAGACTGGAGCTTCTCTGAAGAACAGAAGCAGATCCATCCTTCCTCATTTCTCCTTTATACCATCCAGCTGATGAGCCACCCTTGGGTGGATCATCTATGCACTAGAGTATAGAGTTGTTGAAACAATTTAGTTAAGCTTCTCTTAACTAAACTTTTCCAGTTCACACAATCAATCAACCACTGCAGAAGACATAGCAACTCCTTCCTGGAACTGACTGTAGCAGTGATTTCATTCCTGTTTTACAAGAATAAGCACAATATTTGGTGGCAATATTTGGATCTTCCTGAGCTTCTGCTGATTCTATGGGCCCTGAACTTTGGTTGCAGAAGCAGAAGGCATTAGCTAAAAAAAAAAAAAAAAAAAGAAGAAGGCAACAGCTAGTGGAAATAGGAGTGCTGGCCACTCTATTCATGGAGGAGGAAGACTGTTTTGTGTGAGTCCACCAAGTAGTTTATCAGATGAGTGCTTAAATATGATTCAGTCACTAACTTGCAATTCCTTTCTTTTTATTAATTTTATTGAGAAACAAATAGCAATGAGACAGTTTCAAAACAGGTTAGCAGGACAATTACAATAATTAACACATTGCATTTGTTGTCTTCATAGTAGTTATTCATCATGCGAGACGCAGACATGATATCCTGTCCAATCACTTATTAGTACAAATCTTTTTTCTCATTGAATTAAGAGAGAGTAGCTGTATATCTATCCTATTTTGTATATACAGATACAAAATAGTCCTTCATTTATATTCCTCTTTATTGTTTAGTTTTGTCAGCAATGAGTATTCCATTGCCATTTAAATATGGTAGGTGCATGAATTCAGCCAAATAATCCAATATAGTCCAGTAGCCCATAATAGTAGTGGGTTATCAGTAGAACTGACAATGTCAGAAGTTGTTGACTTGAGCCTTTTACAGCTCAGCATATTAATATGGCTTGACTTTATATACCTCATTTTTATACTTTTCTGCTGGATGGTTAAGACCAAGATACAGCGAAATATATATAACAAGAAATGCAACTTTTGTACTGATTAAGTCAGTTTTTACCCTGTAACCTTGTACCACAGTTTATAGATCCCTTGTCAGTGTCAGCCATGTGGATGAATCACAGCCATTGTTTGACTAATTAACTCTTGGTGAAAGCCTGAGAGTGTTGTCTAACTTGCATTTCCTACTTGGAATAAATCCTTATCTGGTTCTGCCATAGCTAAATGCTTATCTGGTTCTTCCATAACTAATGTTAAACGGACTTCAAGTATGTGAATGGAACAATCAAGAATGTAAATAAGTTCAAAATCTGGATTATATGGAGAAAAAAATCAACACAATTGATACAAATTTGGAAGCATCTCATATTGTTGTTGAAAGAAACTGATTCACAGCAGCTGTGGTCATTTCCACCAGCCGAAACACTGGATAAAGGTGCAAGAAGGATAAATGGCATATAATGGTTACCTAGAGTGAAACAGAATGGCTCTGTGAGTGCTGCAACACTTTTCAAATATACCAGCATACAATCTTCCAAGAGCTCAGGTGTTGTTGATATGTCTGATGCTGGCATGGGTCTAGATGCTAAAGATTGCATGGGATAGTACACTGCTTGGGGGATCTAACATGCCTTTCAGAGAAAGATTGCTGGTGGGTATAGTTCTTTGGAGATGAATGTGCATCTAACTGTGTAGTACAGTTTATAGTGATCACAAATTTTAGGGATCATTGGGGATTTTTTTCAAGGTGAATTTTCTTTTCTGTTTTTTTTGTATTTTAAAAATTTGCGTTTAACTTCTTGCCATGAAAATATAAAATTTTTGGATTTAAATATTAAAGCAGAAATAATAAATGTGATGGAAAATAGAATACATAAAACTCTTCAACATAGGGGTAGGCAAATACTTTATGAATAAAACTCCAGTCTCACAGGAAATATTACAAAGTATCAAGAACTGGGATTCTACCATACTAAAAAGATTTTAGATGACAAAATAAATCACCAATAGGATGAAGAGACAACCCACAGAACAGGCAGAATTCTTTTTTTTTCTTACCAATCATTCCTCAGATAAAAGCCTAATATCTAGAATATATACAGAACTGAAAAGACTTGGACCCACTGAATTTGGAACCAACCCCAAAATGTGCATCTGAAATGAATAGACATTTCTTAGGTGAAGAAGTACAAAGAGCGAATGAATACATGAAAAACAGTTCAACATCACTAATCATTCAAGAAATGCAAATTGAAACATCACTGAGATTCCGTCTCACAATAGAAAGAATGACTATTAACAAGAAATCAACCAATAGCAAACACTGGTGGGGTTGTGGGCAAAAGGAACCTTTCTTTACTGTTGGTGGAAGTGTAAATTAGTATAACTAACATACAAATTTGGATAGATACTGTTCATAGAACTAAAACTAGAAGTTTCATTTGGCCTAGCCATTCTTCTTCTTGGCATCTTCCTGAAAGAATTAAAAATATCATATCACAGTGATATATAACACATGTTTATAGCAGACAATTTGTAACAGATAAATCTTGGAAACAGCTCAAGTCCATATCAACAGATGAATGATAAAAAGATGTGGTTTTATATACAATGAAACACTAATCTGTCATAAACAAGGATAAGCTTGAGATATTCCTAAGTAAATGGATACACCTTGAGACCATAATTTGGTATGAAATTAATTGGACACACACAGTTTCTCTTGTGTGAGAAACCAAAAGGGTAAATAAGGACCAAAACAAATGATATTAGGAAGTAAGAAGAACGTGTTCAAGTGGGAAAGGGAACAAGCAGGGGATGGGAAGGAAGGGAAAAGAGAAAAAAAAGAAGGAAAAATAGAACCAAAGCTTTTGTAAATAAGGTGGTGAAGAAGGGTTAAAAGAAATGGAGGGGAATGATGGAAAACAGGAATTAAGTTATGGTATATATACAGGTAAAAATTCCCAAAGTTGAATATGATATATATTACACACACACACACACACACACACACACACACACACATATAATTTTTTTATGAAGAAAACCTAGAATTTGTACCTGAGTATGGAAAAAATGACCTATAGAATTCATGTGAAGTTTGTGTCTCATCACTTCATATCAAAACAAAATTGACATATGGAAATAACTGAAAAGTAAATAAATTTTTATGTAATCTCTTAAAATAGAGACAATTCACAGTCTCCAGTAGGGTGTCATAAAGTCCTGTTTTCCTATATTTTGTTTATTTGTTGCTTCATAGTAATCCACCCCAAGTTAGTGGTGCTGGCTGAATATATCAATAACTCTTTACTATCTCTTGCAATTCTGTTGCTTGATGGGATTGGCTGGATGATTTATTGTATTCGTGTGCTGTTGTTGAGGGCTCATCTGGGGTAGGACACAGAGCATGGATCATTTGCAAGGCTGGCAGTGTTGGGACTCTTGGCTGAGATGGTCTGTTAGAACATTTCAGTTTTTCCTGCCTGTGGCCATCTCACAAGGCTTGGGCTTCTCATTGCATGTCATCTGGGTTCTGAGAGGGGGAACTTCAGGTGTGTGACAGAGGCAGCTTGAAGTCTCTGTCAGCTCTGCCTCAGAAGTGGTCTATATCCCTGCCATCATGTTCTACTGTCCACAATAATTCATGGGACTGTCCCACATTCAGAAGAACTCAAGGAGACTCTTTGCTCTGATATGAATGGGTTCATCCAAAATTTGTTTTGAAGTCCAAGACACCATGGGATAGAATTAAGAAGTGGGGATTTTAGGACATGAGTTAGTTGTTATGGTGGAGATTTATGAACTTAATATTCACATGAAAGTGGTCCAACTAGGTGATGTGGTACATGTCTGTAATCCTAGCACCCAGGAAAATAAGGCAGTGAGCTCGAAACCCAGCATGGGCTACATAGAGAACTCAAGACCAGCTTGAACGACATAGTAAGAACCTGTAGTGTTCTTTATAAATTCTAGAGAGAAGACCTTTGTCTGAGTGCTTATTAGTCAAGATTTTTTCCATATTCGTGGGTTGTTTTTTCACTTTGTTGGTAATTTCTTTTGATGTGCAAAAACTTCTCAATAAGAGGAGGTCCCAGTTGTTAATTCTTTCAAGGATTACCCGTGCAATTTGATTTTTGTTCATGAACTCTTTGTCTACCCCTATGTCTTCAGGAGTTCCTCCTACTTTCTCTTCCAGGAGATTTAATGTTTCTGTTATGGCTGACACTGACAAAGGATCTACAAACTGTGGTACAGGGTTTCAGGATAAATCTTGAGGGGATTTGACTGACCTTATTGGTACAAAAGTTTCATTTCTTATTATATAGATTTTGCTTTATGTTGGTCTTAATCATCCAGCAGAAAAGTGTAAAAAAGTATAAAAGGTAAAGCCATATTAATATACTGGGCTGTAAAAGGCTCATGTCAACAACTTCTGACATTGCTAGTCCTACAGAAAATCCATACTACTATGGACTACTGAACTACATTGGAATATTTTGCTGAATTCATGCACCTACAATATTTAAATCACAATAGAATACCCATTGCTTTGTGCTCAGGGTTTACAATTTCACAACTAAGCAAAAAAGGGATACAAATGAATGACCATTTTGTATCTGCATATTCAAAATAGAATAGATATGTAGTTACTTTCTCTTAATTCAATGAATAGAATGATTTGTTCTAATAGTGTTTGTGGGCAGGATATCATGTCTGCGTCTTGTTCAGTGAATAACCACTAAGAAGACAACAATATGCAATATATTAATAATTGAAACTGTCCTACTAATTGGATTTGAAATTCTCTCATTGCTATTTGTTTCTCACTAAAATTATTTTAAAAAATATCAAAAAAGAGCCTCTGGTGGATGGACAACTGATGGTCAGCATGTAACACCCGGTTGAATTAAAATCTGGTGGTGGAGAATGTAGAAGGCTCACCTGAGGATTATTGCCAAGAAAATAAAAAGAAGAACTGAAGAAGAAGAGAGATGTTGATTCTCCTGGAGGAGCTTATTATGATAGATTTCCTCATATGAACTCAGCTGTTCTTATCACTGGAGTTCTAGTCCTTGCTATCACTGAAGATGGCATGGTACTTTTTGAGGGAGTTCTGGTTCTTACTCTGAGTATCACTTCCTGGATCCAGTTCAGGCCCCTCAGCCTGATAACAGAGATCCTTTGTCCTGCTATCACAGACTTTCTAGCTTCCACCACTGGATGTGGGGCTGTCTCAGTCCAGATCCTTGAAATAGGATTGCATGAGACATTGTCATGGCCTCCAGTTGGACCTGGGGGTCATTGTTATGGGCTCTTGGTCCTTAGCTGTATTTATACAGGACATTGCAATGGGATCCAGGCTCATACCTGGATTCTTTGTGTCTTTAGTGTGTGAACAGATTTCCTAAATCTTCTTGCACTAAATCTTTGGGTGACTACTACAAAATAATCCTATAAATTATGTGTCCTGTATTAAATTGTGAAATTTCAAACCCTGAGTACAAAAGACCCTGTCTAAATCCCTTCCAGGAAAAAAAGTGGTAGAAGGAGAAGACTTTTTTTCTTTCACTAAGTGAGGACACAGCAAGAACATGCCCACTAGAAATAGTTCTTCACCAAATCCTAAATATACTAGAACCTTAACCTTGAATTTGTCAGTCTTCAGAATTGTAAAAAATACATTTTTTTTTTGTGGAGTGTAAGTTATTCAGTCTAAGGTATTTTGTTATAGTATCATGCTGAGAAATTTTCTCATGATAGGTCATTTATGGCCATCCTTAATCCACAACAGCCTATATTTATTATTTTAAAAGATATGAGAGTTACTGCAAATGTCACTCTTAACTGTCCAATCTCTCATTCCGTCTCTCAAAGATCTCTTTTTATATCTCCATGCTCCCTTCCAATCCATCAATTTCACCTCTCTCTCTCTCTCTCTCTCTCTCTCTCTCTCTCTCTCTCTCTCTCTCTCTTGGTGGAACCAGGGATTGAACTCAGGCCTCTGTGCTTGCCAGGGAAGTGTTTATTACACTGAGCCATCTCCCTGGCCCCTCACCTCTGTTTTTTTAAAAAAATGTTTTTTTTGTGGTACCAGGGATTGAATTCAGGACCCTGTGCTTGTCAGGCAAGCACTTATTGTACTGAGCTATCTCCCCGGCCAATTTCATCTCTTGAGTGTATTCCTGTATGTTATGGTTCATAACTGGATACCCCCCTCTAAAAGCCTCATTCACTCAAAGGCAGGGCTTATAGAAAGTGATTTGATCATTGGGAACACCACAGTGGGCTTTGTATCAGAAGGTGAGGCCTGGTTAGAAGAACCAGGTCATGGGAAATGAGACCTGCCAGGGTGTGTCTCTCTAGTTCTTTCCTTTACTTGGTGCTTTCCAGATGTCATGATGAGAGCAGCTTTCCCTCTGACATGCCCCTCTACCAGACTATTTATTCTTTATGGCCATGACTTGATGCATGAACCAAAATAAACCTGTCCTTTCAATTACATGTATTAGGTATTGTAACTTCACTATCAGAAAGTTACTAAAACAGGTTGGTATCAAGAGTGAGGTGGTTGCTGTAAAGTTACCTGAACATATGGATTAGAAACTTTTGTTGCTAGTTGAAGAAGGAATTTGGAAAGGCTTGGAGATGCTAGCTGGAGCAGCATCCTTAGATTTATATAAGTTGATCGTGATGAAAGATTCTGGTAGGAGCTTAAATGACCAGAATGCTAAGGAAAAGATAGCCTGTAAAGGCTAAGCTCAGGCGATTTCAGTTGGGAACAAGTGCTCCTTTGGAAGTTATCCTTTATGTGTTTTATGCTCTGGCATAAATTTGTCTACATTTTCTTCATGTCCAGAGACTTTGTAGGAGGAAGAGATCAAGGGCAGTGGATTAATTAATCTGTCAAAGGAAGTTACAAGGCAGTCCAACATTCAGGCTGTGGCATGGGTACTATTGGTGATTTTTAGCCAGCTCTACATGTAGAATCAAGAGGAAATGGCACAGCTTAATAATTTTGAAAGGTCTGAGTTTCAGTAGAAAAGAATCTCTTATGTAATTGGGTCTTGTAAAGTTGGAGCAAAGAATAGCTTGTTTGCTGAAAATGGCATTGAAAAAAGCCAAGTACTTTTATCAAGACAATAGAAAAAGTGGATTGGAGGAATTCTAGGGATCAGCAAGACCCACCTTTCACTTGCTCAAAGTTGCAAGTCTATAAGGCTTTACTTTGAAAGGAGAGTTTAAGTGCATCCTGATCAAGAAAAGCAACCTAGGGAATTGGTTTTCTGGGATTCAGTTCATATTGCTCAGCTATTCAGGTATCCAGGACATGACTCAAAGGGCCTGGCTGGCATCAAAAAGCAGCAGTTGGCCTGGGGAGATAGCTCAGTGGTATAAGCAC
>PVKA01024664.1:0-33947 GCA_004027165.1 Ctenomys sociabilis | reverse complement strand
TTTGAAAATATCTAATAAATTCAGAGAATAAATGCATGTATTCCCATACAACAAAAGTTTGTATTAAAGATGACACTAGTTTTTTTCAGTTTTTTTAACTTTGTATTTCAGAAAGTTGAACATTTATTCTTACTTCTGGGTCTCCATCAGATAGATAGATGGATAGATAGATAGACAGACAGACAGACAGACAGACAGATAGATAAGTAGATAATGATTGACCAAATTTCACATTAAATAATGTGGGAAGAATCATATACAACTATGTCAAAGAAATCAGCTTTTGAAACAACAACAACAAAAATGTCATTAATATACTGCGACCTCTTCTGTTAAATTACCTCGAAGGAAAAGAGAGAAATTTTGGGAGGTACATCAGTCTTTATGACATATTTATTGCTGAGCATTTTTCAAGACAAAAGGATTTGACATTCTGTAACTTTTTTTTTTTTTTTTTTTTTGTGGTATGGGGAATTGAACTCAGGACCTTGTGCTTCCCAGGCAGGCACTTCTTCTACTGAGCTATTTCCATGGCCCCAAGACAAGAGGATTTGAGGACACAGTTTTGGATGCTAACTTCCACGTGACACTGGTGAAGCCTTTATGGTAGCAGGTATCTTAATTCAGGAGCAAATTTAAAAGGGAAGGGACACATAGCATGACAGAAAGCTGGAATGTGGGAGGGTCAAATATTGCTGTTTAGAATTAACTCTAGAGTCCATAAAAACTAATTTACATCCTTCTGAAATCAGTGCTGGTCCCACCTCTTAATTGTGTTGTGGCTTTGTTTTGTTGTCATTCTGGAAATTGAACCCAGAGACTTGTGTGCAGTTGGCAAACACTGTGTCTCTAAACTTCTCCTCAGTAACCTCCAATAAAATCAATTAATCAAGCCACATTGGCATCCAGGCTTCCAATTCATGAAATGATGGCATATAAACAAACCACATCCAAACTGGGAGAAACTACCCAAAATTTAAGAAAAATATTATCTGTAATAAACTAATATTAAGTACACCACTAAATGGAATTAGTGAGATGGAAACATATAGCAAAATTGTCTTTATATATTCACTGTTATCTTTCAGTGCTGCTGAGGTCTTAAAGGCCACTATATGTTGGGGCCACTGCTTGAATCTTCATAGGTACAACCTATGATTCCTTCCATTTATGTTCATTTATAATGTTACCTTGGTAACTTGAAACTAGTTGTGAGAGAAAGATTTTTAACCACAGAAATTAGAATAAATGCCACAGGTCATTCTCCCATCTGTGTAAAGGAGTTTAACACGGACCTTACATTCTTGCCCAGTTGTGTTTCCTTCTACTACTTAAGTCATCAGCACTATGTTTATCTATGTTAATCCCATTTGTAAAAGGCTCTCATGCTTCTGCCTGAAGTGCTTCCTTTTAACATCTTTTTCCTTGCATTGCTTTCACTTTTGGAGTTATCTTTTATTTTTGCTAGGTTTTTTGTCTTTGCTTCACTATAATTATAGGAAATGTTTTTCTTTGACTATATTTAAACATATTCAATAAAAAGGATAGGCTCAGTTAATGTATAAAAATGGTACATAAATAAGGTAAAAATCAAGAAACTATTTCTAATAAATCTAAGATTGGGCATACAGCCCAATGCTGCCCAAATACTGGGCAGCTTTCCAGGATTTATTACCGTTCGTGAGAAGCTCTCAGCTCTCAGCCACAATTTCTAGCCCATTAAAATAGCCTGAAGGAGGAAGACCAGGTTTCAAAGATATATGCTTGCTTTCTCTCCCTGTGGCTTGCATATATCTCTCTTTCTTTACTCCAAGAGAAACTTCTGTGAAAACAAAAGTAGAGATTTTTTTCTTTCTTTGAGGCTGGTCTGTCTTAAACAAAAACTGTCTGCTTATTTGTGATGATTCTGTAATTGTCTACCTTCAGTGTTAAAAATTCTTCCTGGGTCCTTTCCTCAGTCCTTGATGTCTTTCCAAGATTCATCATAAGGGTTAGGGGAAGAACTGATGGCTGGGGAGGGGGGACTTGTGAGGAACTAGCACTTCTGAGATTTTATTTGTCATTCATTGTTCTTATTCAGTTTTATGCAAATCTAAGCATACAATACAGTGCTGGAGAGGAGAATGGAGGCAAGTACATTGTCATGCTAGTGTTGACTTTTGTTTCCTCCCTTTACAGTTTCATTTCTATAAAAAATATAAACAACAACGCCTCCCTCCTACAACTCACACCACCAACAATTGATTTACATTGCACTGCATAGGGTCTTTGTCACCAAAGAACTTACACTGCAAAAGAAATGTACTATTAAATTCCTTTGCTGGCTGTTATTCTCTTCAAATCCAGATCATTTCCTGAAAGATATAAAGGTAAAAAAGATATAGGCTATAATGTTGAAGTGTGTGTTCAATACTTAGAAATCAAAGTCTAATTTTTCTTTCTTTGCATGGGCTTTCCTTCTCTTCTATGCTTTGTTTTAAAAGTTAGACAAGCCCCAAAGAGAAATATGAATTAATTTTGTAACATTTGAAATAGAGAATGACATTAAACTATTGTTTGAATTTGAAAACATTAAATTTGCTCAAATATTGTATCTTAATGTTCATTTGCCTTTTGAATAAAAATAAATCTACATTGTCAGGATCTGACTCACCACTCAGAAGATGTAGAATTGTCTTTCAAATACAATCACTGTAATGGTGATAGTTATCCATGATGTAGACAATGTGTGTTGCCTTTTATCCAGTTCCACCAACAGCTGTGCTGCATGCATAAAAGTATTGTGTATGTGTGTCCATCAACATAGCCTCTTGGTGCTTTCCTACCCTGTCACCTCTTACATCCTTGGTCTTTAAGAAGAACAATATAGATTTGAAAGTAAACATTTATGATAGCTTTTTCAAGAAGTATGATTCCAGAGAAATCCTAAGTAGTCATCACTGACAGATACTTACTAATTTTCCTAAAGCATTATGAAAGATTCATAACTGAAGAGGATTTTATTTACTGAAGGAGATGGAGTGGGTTATGTCTTATGCAGTCATGGGTGGGGCTGGATATAAAGTGCACGATGCTGAGATTAAGTATATGATGCTGGAAGGCACAGTGTGTGATGAATAAATTAATTCACTAGTTGATTTGGCATATTTCTGGATAATGTCTCAGGTGTCACACTCCAGGAATGACTGCTGCTTGCCCAGCCTAGGTAGAATGCAAGAGACAGAAAGAGGCCATGTTGGCACTTGTGGCCTGCCGCCTTCTGCCTGCCATGAACTGTTTCCCCTCTGTGATATCCTTCTGCCAGGCAATGATAGTGTGGGGCCAGCCAATTATAGACTGAAACTTTTATAAATTTTTGAAACAAAATAAATCTTTCTTCTTTTTGCTTTGGGTGTTGGATGTTTTGGCTCAGCAATGAAAAAAAATACAAATAGAATAGATAGATTTTTAAAAAAAGAGGAAACAGGAAAAATGAATCAACTCATTTATACGATTTTTAAACACTATATGCAATTTCATACCTTGTCATCTATAGTACTATGCTTCTGAACAAGTCCTAAATTCTTTCTTTTATAAAGAGCAATCCAGGACTCGAAATAGGAAGTTATTAGAACATGAATACTCCATTCTTCACATGGAGAACTACAATGCAGTTTCCATATAACCTTGCCCTGGTCATTTTCTTGCTTCTACGTGTAAAACAAACATTTAATGTAGCTGTAATAAACCTCATATTATTTAGTGATCAGCAAAACATTTACTGCGAATGTTTGCTCAATAAGATGAAATAAACATATTCCTCATTAGAGACTTTTATACAAAAGAACACTAAATCAGAGCACATGCCAGAAATTGCTGGTATTGGTGCACACATATTTTAGATGTTCAAATAAATGTGTGCACTAGGGTCACTGGTCTACCTTTATAGTTATAGATATTATAGGAAGTATGGGCTTGAAAGGGCATATTCAAGGACCAGCCAAATATCTCAGTGGATTAAAGCACCTGTAAGAAGGCAGAGCCTGCCATGCTGGCCCCATCCTTAGGCTGCATTAAGATGGCAACTGAGACTGGAAGTGGTGACAGTCACCTGTAATCTCAGCTCTTGGGAGGCTGTAAACAGGTGCATCACTACGAGTCCAACCTTGTAGTGAGACCCTGCACACACTGTAGACCCTTCCCTGAAAAATACAAAAAAAAAAAAAAAAAAAAAAAAAAAAAAAAAAAAAAAGAAAAGAAAAGACATATTCAGACTGTGTCCTTTCATATTTTTCATTGGTACATTTTTGAGAAATGAGCAGACAAATGTTGAAGATGAGTAGATCTGGTCAGTGTATTTTCATACACCCCATTCTACTTCTTCATATAGTAGTCCCCTCTGTGGTGACCAGTAACTATCTGGAAACCCTGACCAGATCAATAATTTCAAGCAAGTTAGATGGCCCATTCTGAGTATCCAGAGGATGCCATCTAAATGGCATGCATCATGTTGAGCTAGCCTGTAAGTGCTTTGAATATAAACGGTATGATCTCAGACTGCCTTGTATAACGAACCTGTCTTTGTGCCTGGCTGCTGGGTCTGAATTAAAAGCACAGGCTAACAAGGGACTCCGGTACCAGTGCCACAAAAATCTGTTTTGGCACCCAAGATTAGCTTCTTAGCCTCTTGCAGTTACAGTAAAATAGAAAAAGCCATTACTTCTGTAGTAGCACTGGTGTGAAATATATATAATTAATACCAATTAACAGGTATGAAGCTCTTAATTATGTGCTTGCTAATTTCTTATTTCTTTTTACAGATGATCTTATTTGTTCCTCACCAGAAGACATACTATTCCCAAGTTAAATAGAGTCATGAATCAAACCAAAGCTGAATCTGATTTTGAATTCAGATCTCACCTTCCTATTCTACTGTCTCATAGTTTGTCCTCAAGTAAGATAAAACATGTAAATATTTAGAAACATTACAAAATGATACTGCAGACATAGATGCCTGAAATGGGTCATTAATTAAGGACAAAAAAAGTTGCTATGGCAAATCCAGAACAATTCAGGAATTATATTTTCCCACAAACAGGTATAATTAGCAAACTGAGTAGGCATAACTTCCCCAAACCACTTCCTTTCCTTTACATGAGATCATTTTTTTTTTCAGTTAACACTTTCAATCCCAACTATTCATTCTTCTGTTCATCCCTGTTTTTCTCAGGCTTCAATCCAAAGACCACCTTTCTTAGATTTCTTCCTAAATCCCTGAATTAGTCCTTTATTCACTTATTATTCCTTTCCTTTTTACTCTCACAATCCCTTTCTTTTTTTCCCTCTATGTCAGGATTTCTTAGTTTTATTGACATTTTTTCCCATAGGACTTCTTGTGTCTGGGGTGTTCTGTACATTGTTGGTATTTCATATTATCATTTCTCATTTCTCCTCCTTGAATGCAGTACTGTTCACTGCCCAAATCCTGACAATCAAAAATGTCTCCCAGGTGTTTCGAAAGTCTCCTGTGGAGCACAGCTGTCTCTGTTGAATGCTACTGCTGTTATAACTATCATAATCATGTAACTTTATTTTAAAAGTGAGTCTATATGTAAGCAAATTGTTTCAGCCTGCACTTAGAAAAATGCATTTACTATAACTCATTATTTCAAAAACACTTTCTCATATACAAGGATTTGAAATACTGATGGGGCATGTTAAAATACAAATCCTTGTAACTTTCACCACAATCTCAGGTTTTTGATTGAGACAGTCTAGGTTGGGGATCATTACTTTATCTTTGTAAGACGGGGTGTGGTGGCATGTGCCTGTAATCCCAGTTCTTCGGAGGCTGTAAACAGGGGGATCACTGTGAGTCAGATCTAGTAGTGAGACCCTGAATACCCTGTAGGCTCTTCCCTAAAATGCAAACAACAGAAAAGACTATCTTTCTAATGCGTTTGTTAATGTTTCAAGTGATAGTGGTGTCACTAGTCTGATATCCATGAATGAAGAATTGTCAGTACAACTCTTTTGCAGTTCTACCTCTGCTCTAGTTGTAAGCTGACAGTAAAACAGGAGCACACTTTGCTGCCTGCTCCACCCAAGTTCCATATTTTGCACATAGTGTGCTGCTTTCAAGGCAAATAGATAAATCAATGAACTTCGAAGTGCTTTGAAAAGGTTAAAGGGAATTACAGAAACATAATGCTGTTAGAATAATGGGATTTACAAATTTGGCAACCAGGTGAAGATAACTACATTCTGAGAATTGTCCTGACAGGAGCACTGAATGAAATGCCTCCAATGCATTTTTAATTCATTGTGATTCAAAGGGTTGCTGTGAATTATTCTGTTGTTATGGCATATCAAGGAAGTTGATGGATAAAAGGACATACTAATGAAAGTCGAAGTGACAGTATGGAATGAAATGGACAGTCTCTAAGTGACTTCTTTTGCAGGATAATGGGAAAGCATCCTTTCTCATCATTGCTGATTATCAGGAACACCAAGTTTTTAGGAATTACATGAACTTCATAAATCCTACTCTTCCAGACCATATCTTCACTACACTGGGGAACAAAAGAAAAACTGATAAGGGACAATTAGACAAGACTAAAAAGTCAGAATTATTATTTTTTAAAGAATTAGGACCATGTATTTTGCAGGCACAGTTGTCTTTTTCTAAGTACTTTCCTATCTTTTACTAAGGGTAACACCACAAAAAGAATGGTTTTCCCCATAGATTAGCTGATAAAAAAGAAACAGAGGAACAGAATATTTATGAAAGGATAGAAGTAAGTTCTTGCTTGAAATAAAAGTGATAAAAAGCAAAGCTAAGATGAGAAAGGAGGTATCTTGGCTGTTTACATGGGGTTCTTCTGAAAAGAGCGTATCAACTTTTAGTGAATCTTTATAAATTATTTGTTTACTTTTCAAGATTTTTATTGATTTATCTTATAAAAGTCTGCAACCTCGTTCCTCTACTTTTGAGGACTAGTTTTAAATTCTATAGGCATTTACTCAAATGCCACCTCTAAAAAGGCATTTTGAATACTCTTTTAAGTCACATCCAGACCTATTAATCATATCACCATGGTGATTTCATTTGTGTAGCTAAACACAACCTGATTTTTCCTGGTGAGGTTATTCCTGTTGATCTTGTACCACTGGAATGTTAGCTCCTCAAGAGGAGGGCATCCATCCAGCACTTGAATGATTTACTTTCAAGTTGGTAGCATCTCAGTTCAGTGCTTTCGGTACAACAGGCACATACACTGCATCTCTTTTTGAATACAGAAATTCAAGCTTTGATATTCAGTTCTGCTCATGGACCATCACCAACAAGAACACTCCAGTACAATTATTATCTCATTGACAAGAACACTTGAAAACTTGAGCAAAGGGTTAAACCAATCTTTCTTTTCCTCTTGCTATATGTTAATGTGTCTGGGAGTGTTCTGTGCATCACGGGTATTTCATATTATCATTTCTCATCTCTCCTCCTTGAATGCAGTACTATGCACTGCCCTAACCCTGACAATCCTACATATGAAGAAACTGTTCCTATATACAAAGAATTGTTGAGCAACTCTAGAGATTCAATACTAGTAGCTCAGTTAATTTAATAAAAGGTAATAGAGCATAATGATTAAGGGAATAGAGTCAGATTGTTTAATACATTTCCCATAAATTCCACTTATCATCTACATGGCTTGGGGTAAGCTACTTGTTTTCTTGAGCTTCAGTTTCCTCGCCTGAAAATGGAGATTATGTGTATATTCTAAGGATTAAGTTAAAGGAAGTATTTAAAATAGTGCCTTATGGGCTCAGCAGATTAAGTGCCTGCCTGACAAGTGCAGTATCCCCAGTTTGATCCTAGGTACCACACACACACACACACACACACACACACACACACACACACACACTACTGCTCTATCTATCCCAATCAAGGACAGAATATGTGTTAATAACAATAATGATATATTACTACAGGTAAAAGTCATATTAAAATTCAGAGTTCATATAAATTAGATTGCCAAAATTCATATACACACAACTAATGATCACCCCTGAAAAATATAACAAATATAGTATAAAAATATTTCATATGTATGAATGTTAAGCTATTTTATTTTTCTTTGTATTATCCCTAAGCTCTTTTAGATCACACATCAATATATTTTTCATTTCAAGGTCAACATATTGAAAATAGGGAACTGAATAGCTTCATTGTGATATCTCCTAATAACGCAGTAAACTCCTTTCATAATCTGCTGAAAGATTCAGATATAATTTCAAGATCATTAATGATTTTTACATTCACAATATCTGAGACTATTTCAGCACAGCAAAGAGGGAAAACCATGGAATACCCACATCCTTCCAAGGATATACGGGCATATTTTCTGTTTTACCAGGAGCAGTAGCATTTGATAGCAAGGCTTAGACTGTCATCACTTAGCACATAATCACACAGAGATAAAAGTGAGATAGAAATTCAACAATTGAGTGTAAAACAATGAAAAAGTTTAAAGAAAATGCATGCCATCAATATTAGTCAGCACAAAAGCAAAGAATCTACTATAAGCATGAAATGGTTTCATGTGAACACCACCCTGTTCTTCAAATTAGAACAAAAGTCTTTTTATATTCCTCTATTTCTTAATGTATCATTCCTGTCAGGGAAAATAAAATGTTTGACATCTCAAACTGAAACCTAAGCATTCGAGAAAAAAGATAATAGTTGTAATAATAACTTGGGCTATAATATGCAGTAACATTGCACTTGAAGTGTGTGTCTTTCGTTAACCAGAAAATAAGTTTCCTAACCTTAATTTTGCACTTAAGATATCTGTCTTTGTTTAAATGTTCCTCCATTCCCTTTCCAGATGGTTATAGAAGTCATCATGCTATAACTTGAGCAATTTAATCTCATTTATTTTTGTCTCTGTATGGCAGCCACTAGCTCCTTCTGCTTTCTCATTACCAGACCTTTCACAAGTGTTGCCAAGAATCATATCCATTTGTCTACACTGTTGTGATTTTCTTTCTTCTTCTTTTATTATACCGCTTGATCTCATTCTTACTTTTATTCAGACTGTTCATCTACCTCTCTTTGGTGCTCTATTAACATAGAAATGTTTTCCCTTAAAACATCTAGACATGAACATTTACCAGTTCAAGCTCTCAAATAATGTCCTTCCTTATTAAAAATCCTACAGTTTTCTGCAAAAATTTAATGTAAAAGTAGTACTTAGGAGACACTTAATATTTCCTCATTTTGGAAGCAAAATTTCAATTTATAAATTATTTTTTTAAATTTTATTTTATTGTACTATAAGTGTCAATCAGACAGTTTCAAGACACCTTAACAATACAGATTCAATAAATTAAAACACTGCAAACTGTTTTCATAATGTTTTGGTATTGTACAAGTGCATACATGATATTATATTTACAGATATTATTTTAGCAGATATCTCTTATCAGTGAATAAAGAGTGTAGCTGTTTACTTATCTTATTTTTATACCTGAATTATATCAAAAATTCAATAATTATTTTCCTAGTGGATGACCATAGTACTAGAAGCTGACATTATATCCTGTCCAACCACCATTAGTGCAGATCTTGCCTCTCATAGAATTATGTAGAAGCACAGCATTATCTATCCCAACTGTACTGTCTATACACACACATCATGATTGTTTCTTTCTATACCCCTTCCTTTGTCTACATCTGTCAAAGGTGGGCACTCCATGGTCATTCAACTACCTTAGGTGCTTGAACTTGAAACCACAATTCAACACAGTCCAGCATTCTTCAACAATAGTGAGTTATTGAAAGAAGTTGTCAACCATAGCCATTTACAGCTTAGCTTAATATTGTGGCCCCACGATGTATACTTCATTTTTATACATTTCTGCTGGATGGTTAAGACCTAGATAGATCAAGTTTATATACCAACACATGAACTGTATATTTCCTATGTGGTCAGTGAAGTCCTCTCAGGGTTTATCTTGTAGTCCTGTACATTATTCTGTAGTTCCTTTATCTGTGTCATCCATGAGGATGAGTCACGGCCAATTCTTGACCACTTTGCTCTCTGTGAGAGCCTGAGAGAAAGTTTTCTCTTCATGTGACTCTCCCCAGGCACACTATAGAACTTCAGTCTCTTTCCTCTGTGGCTCCATGATCTCCTTGTTCAAAAAATTTGGAGCTCAACTGAGTTTCATGATGTTGCAGTACAGGTTCTCCAATGTCCTAGGTCTTTTCTGACCTTGAAAGGCTAGAGCCAAAATGTTGGCTGGCCTTGTGGCTCTTCTATTTCTCCAACTGTGACTTGTGATCTTAGGTTGTTAACCATCCAGAAGTAAACCTGATTAGTATCCTGCAGCATATGCCATTCACTTTGCCTTATCTGACTCAATTGATTTTAGTTGTTGTACCTTTCCATTTGTATTTCTGCTTTTCGCTTGTTATACTAGGGAGACTATATGATATTTAAGAGTGTAGCTGTTTACTTATTATTTATTTTATTTTATTTTATTGTACATTGTGTCTGGTTTATTTCACTTATAAGTATATATTCAAGTGGCATTCACTTCAGTATAAATGCTTCAAAATTATTTTTAATAGCTGAGTAATACTCCATTATATAGAAATACCACATCTTTTTCAACTATTCCGCATGTGATGGACATCTTGGTTGTTTCCAAGATTTTGCTATCACACATTGTGCTGCTATAAACATAGGTACACATATATCTCTATGATACAATGTATCCAGATCCTTTGGGAAAACAACCCACAAATTTTGAAAAAATCCTAACTAATAAGCAATCAGACAGAGGACTACTGTCTAGAATATATAAAGAACTAAGATATAACAGGGCCCTCAAATTTAAAGACCCAATTCAGAAATGGGCATCTGAGATGAATACACACTTCTCAGAGGACGAAATTAAAGAAGCGAACAAATACATGAAAAAATGCTCCACATCGCTAGCCATTCATGAAATGCAAATAAAAACAACACTGAGATACCATCTCACTCCAGAAAGAATGGCTATCATAAGGAAATCAACCAACAACAAATGTTGGAGAGATTATGGCGAAAGGGGAACACTGCTCCACTGCTGGTGGGAATGTAGACTGGTACAACCATTGTGGTGGTCAGTGTGGAGACTCCTCAAAAGAGTAGGACTGGAAATCCCATTCAAGCGGGCTATCCCCCTATAAATTATTGACACAAGGGCTGGCCAAATAGCTCGGCGGATTTAATCTCCTGCAAGCAGGCACCAGGACTGGGGGTTTGATCTCCAGGCCTGCCATGCTGGCCCTGCCTCCTGGGCACACTGAGATTGGGTGTGATGGCGCACACCTGTAATCCCAGCACTTGGAAGGCATTAAACAGAAGAATCACCACAAGTCCAATCTATTAGTTAGAACCTTCCCTAAAATATTAATAAATATATAATAACTGACACAGAAAGATACTAATGACCTAGTATTAAATGAAATCCAGTTAGCAGTGATGATAGCACCAGAAGAATGTGATTTTATTCTTATTACAAAGATCAAATATACAATATAGAAAACACACTAATAAATATCCCTTTCCATTCACTGATTCATCTCTTAGATCTGAGATTTGTTCAGATATATAGAACAGATATATCTACTGTTCTGTATCTTTTTCATGTGTACTAATTTCTCTTATGAGTAGAAAACAGCAGGAACATGTTTTTATTTTAACCAAAAGCTAAGTCCATGTGTTTCATTGAAAGAATGAAGATAACTTTGAGGTGTGTTGCAAATGGATGGCATGGTAGTAAATATGTGTAAGAATAATAACAGACAGAATTGAAAGATAGAATTTTGAAGCATGAGGTGATTCTTATTAATCTAGACAGTTCCATAAACATCTAAAAATGACAACCAATTATTATTCAAAAAATATGAAAGTTCTCTATCATCAGCAGAAGGAACTTCCCTTGACACAGAGATGGCTTCTAAATTATGTAATACATGTATATTTTGTAGCTCTTACTCTAGAGTAGAAAAATTGTCTACAGATGAATGTACCTGACATGAGAATGTATCATAGAGGAACACATAGTAGGAGAGAAGCTGGAGGGTAACTTCACAGTGATGTTTCAAGCATTCACCGGAGGCTTTCCTGGGTAGATGAGATTTTAGCAGAGACATACGAAATGAGAGCATCCAGATGATGCTCTCAGAAATCAGCAGAGGAGACTGTAGTGTTGAGACCCCGTGGCAGAAGGTGTTAAAAGCATTTGAAGAGCCTCTAAAAATCAGACGAAAATCAAGAGATGGTAAATGGGAAATGAAGACAGTAAGAAAGAGTAAGCTGCGGCACACATCATATTTAGGCATATTGATCAAATTAAGGATATTGAATTTTTAAAAAATAGTATAAAAATCCCTAGAAACTTAAAAGTACATTGTAGTGAGATAATAGGTTTAGTTTTTTATTTTGGTGCTGATGCCCAAACTCAGGGATTCCTGATTGCTAGGCAACTGTTCCACAAATGAACTAAATCATCAGCACCTGCAATGATATAATAGTATGTACAGTTTATTTTTCTTTTGAACTGTTTCTTTATAATTCATCATAACTATTGTAAAATTTAGATCTTATGGGGATAATGGGAAAGTAAGGAAGGAAAAAAGGAAAACATATATTTATACACAAGTTAGTTAAATTAGTTCTCTTAGTTCTTTGAAAAGATGTGTTTGTGCCAATACTATTTGGAAAATTTGATGACTATATCTTATACTCTGAATAACTACTCTGAACACAGCAACATACAATGTATTATTATTATCCTCCTACTAGCCTGTTTTGAAACTCTGCTTTATTTTTTTTTTCTTTAAAATAAAAAATAGTATGTGCATTGAAAAGGATCAGTTTTTCTCTTTTTAGAAAATGGTGTTAGAGAAAAAGTGAAACACCAACCTAAATTTGAGACACAGTAGTTAAGGCAAACTATGTCCTATGATGAACTCTATCTCTGCCACCAGTTATCCTCTCTGAGAGTTATACATATTTTTTACATTTTTAAAGGACTGTATGTGTACCCACATAATACTCTTCATGTATAGAAAAGTTTCCCAGCTCATGGCTTAGACAATATTGGGCCACAAGTTCCAGCAATTTATTATTTCTTTTTTAAAATTTTATTTTATTTTATTGAAGAACAAATATCATTGAGACAGTTTCCAATCAAATCAGCAGGAAAGATTCAATAATTAATACATTGCATATTGTTTTGTAGTGGTTTGTTTTCATACAAGATGCATACATGATATTCTACTTAAAAACAATATTAGAGGAGATGTCTCTAATCAATGAACTATGAGAACGTAGCTGTATAATTAACTTACATTATTAAAGCTGAATTATACCACAGTTTCAATAATTAATACTTTCTACCTTGTTATCTTCCTAGTGGTTGTCCATAGTACTAGAAGCTGATATAATATCTTGTCCAACTTCTATTAATGCTAATCTTGCTTCTCATAGAATTATGCAGAAGTAATGCATATTTATCCTAACTGTCCTGTTTATACAAACACATCATGATTCTTCCTCTGTATCCCACTTTTTTTGTTTAGACCTGTGAAAGATGGGCACTCCATTCTCATTAAACCATTATAGGTGCCTGAACTCAGTGACACAATAAAACACAGTCCAGCAGTCAACAATAATAGTGAGTTATCTGAAGAAGTTGTTGCCTATACCCATATACAACTCAACTTATTATTATGCCCTTATTTTACTTATGTCATTTTTATACTTTTGTGATGGATGGTTAAGACCAAGATAAATCAAGACATATATAACAAAAAATGTAGCTTTTGTATCTGATGAGGTCAGTTAAGTCCCCTCAGGGTTTATCTGGTAATCCTGTACTCACTTTGTAGATCCTTTCTCTGTGTCAGCCATGTCGATTAGTCACGGCCAATGCTTGACCAGAGTGCTCTCTGTGAGAGCCTAAGAGAAAGTTTTCTTGACATGTGACTCTCCACAGGCACACTGTAGGTCAGTGATCACCTTCTTCCGTGGTGCCCTAATCTCCTTGATCAGAAAATTTGGGGCACAACCGATGCCCCAATTTTTGTTACATGATATTACAATACAGGTTCTCCTATGTCCTGAGTCTTCACTGACCTTGAAAGGCTAGGGCCAAAATGTTGGCTGACTTTGTGACTCTTCTATTTCTCCAATTCTGATCTGTGAACTTAGGTTGTTAACCATCCAGAAGAAAAGATGATTAGTACCCTGCACTAATATGCCATTCAGTTTGCCCTAAATATCTGACTAAATTCTTCTTAGTTGGTGTAGTACATTTCTATTTGTATTTCTTCTTTTGATTTCTTACACTAGGGAGACTATATTATATTTGCACATGTGTGTCTGCTTTATTTCACTTATCAGTAAATGTTCAACTGGAATCCACTTCAATGTAAATGCTTGTAGTTTATCATTCTTTTTAGCTGAGTAATACTCCATTATATAGAAATGCAACAACTTTTTTAACCATTCCTCATGTGATGGACTTCTTGGTTTTTTCTGATTTTGCTATCACAAATTGTGCTGCTATAAACATAAGTACACATATATCACTATGATATAATGTTTTCAGTTCCTCCAGGAAAATTCCCAATAGGGGGATAGAAGGCTTGAATGGGATTTCCAGTCCTACTATTTTGAGAAGTCTCCACACTGATCTCCACAATGGTCGCACCAGCGGTGGAGAAGTTTTCCTGTTTCCCGACATACTCTCCAACATTTGTTGTTGGTTGATTTCTTCATGATAGCCATTCCTTCTGGAGTGAAATGGTATCTCACTGTTGTTTTAATTTGCGTTCCATGGAGGGCTATTGATGTGGAGCATTTTTTCATATTTTTTTTGCTTCTTTAATTTCATCCTCTGAGTAGTGTGTATTCATCTCAGAAGTCCATTTCAGGATTGGGTTTTTATATTTAAGGGTGTTAATATACCTTAGAACTTTATATATTCTAGACAACAGACCTTTGTCTGATTGCTTATTAGTTTTGATTTTTTTTTAATTTGTGGGTTGTCTTTGCACTTTGTTGATAATTTTTTTTTTGATGTGCAGAAACTTCTCAAGAAGTCTTGATCCCAGTTGTTGATTCTTTCAAGTGTTTCCTGTGCAAATCCATGTTTATTCATGAACTCTTTGCATACCCCTATGTCTTCAAGAGTTCCTCCTACCTTTTCTTCTAGGAGATTGAGTTTTTCTGTTTTAATGTTTAGATCTTTAATCCATTTTGATTTTAGCTTAGTGCATGGTGAGAGAGCTGGGTCCAGTTTTACTTTTCAAGATCTATAAAGTCTATTTTTCCAGCAACAATTTTTAAACAGGCTATCTTTTTTTTTGCAGTAATCGTGTTTCCCCTCTTTGTTGAAGATCAGTTGGCTGAGTGTGGTTGCAGAGGCTTCTGCATCTTCTAATCTAATCCACTGATCCTCATGTCTATTTCATTGCCAATAGCATGTTGATTTTATCACAGTGGCTTTGTAGTATAATTTCAAATCAGGAATTGTGATGCTTCCTGCTTTGTCTTTGTTGGCCAGGATTGCCTTTGCTATTCTAGGTCTTTTGTGGTTCCAAATAAACTTTAGCTATGGTTTCTCTAAATATAGGAGGTATGTTGGTGGCAGTATGATAGAGATTGCATTAAGTCTGTACAACAATTTTGGAAGTATAGCCATCTTCATGATGTTGGTTCTTCCTACCCAGGAGCAGGGAATATCTTTTCATTTTCTGAAATCTTCTATAATCTCTTTTCTTAGGGTGTGTAATTTTTCATGAAAAGATCTTTGACATCTTTGGTTAAGTGAATTGCAAGGTATTTTATTTTCTGTGGTGCTACTGTAAATGGTATTGTTTCTATAGTTTTCCTCTCAGTGTGCTTGTTATCTGTGTAGTGAAATGCTATTGACTTTTAAGCATTGAATTTGTATCCTGCTATGTTACTGAAATTCTGTATCAGTTCTAGTAGTTTCTTTGTGGAATTTTTGGGGTCTTCCAAGTAAAGTATCATGTCATCTGAAAATGTTAATAATTTAACTTCTTCTTTACTTATTCTTATTCCCTTTATTTCTCCCTCTTTTCTAATGGCTGTTGCTAAGGATTCCAAGACTATATTGAATAGGAGGGGTGATAGAGGACATCCTTGTCTTGTACCTGATTTAAGATTAAAAGGTTTCAGTTTTTCCCCCTTTAGGATTATATTAGATTTTGGGTTGTCATAGATGGCTTTTATCAAGTTAAGATAGAGTCCATGTATTCCAATTTGCTGTAGGACTTTACACATGAATGACTGTTGGATTTTGTCAAGTTTTCTCTTCATCAATTGAGATGATCATGATTTCAGTCAATTAATATAGTGTATTACATTTATAGATTTTCAAATATTGAACCATCCTTGCTTCCCTGGGATGAATCCTACATAGTGTTTGATCTTCTTGATGATTTGCTCTATTCTTTTGCTAGGATTATGTTGAGGAGTTTGCATCTATGTTCATGTGGGAGATTGTCCTGTAGTTCTCTTTCTTGGTTGTGCCTTTCCCTGGTTTTGGAATCAGTATAATACCTTGAAATACACAATATTTGAATTTAATCAAATCTTGAAGAGTCCATGACTAGAGTCAAAACACTGTTTTGTTTGTTTGCTTGTTTGTTTTGCTTTCTTTTTATGTATTTAGTACAGGGTCTACAGATCAGACTCCTAGTGAACTTTTCTATTTTTCAGCCTCCTAAGTGCTGGGATTGCAGGCAGGCACCACCATGACCATTCATAATCCATTACACCCAGTCTCTCTATTTTTTTAAAATAATTTCATTGAGAAACAAATAGCAATGAGACAGTTTCAAGACCAGTTATCAGGACAGTTTCAATAATTAATACATTGTATATAGTTGTCTTCTTACTGGTTATTCATAGTATAAGATTCAGGCATGATACCCTGTCCACAAACACTATCAGTACAAGTCTTTCCATTGAATTAAGAGAAAGAAGTTGTGTATCTCTCATAACTATTTTGAGTATAGAGATACCAAAGGGTACTTCATTTGTATCCCTTTTTGGCTTTTTAGTTTTGTCAGAGATGCTGGGTATTTCATTGTCATTTAATTATTGTAGGTATGTGAATTCAGCAAAATATTCCAAAGTGGTCCAGTAGTCTATAATAGTAGTGGGTTATCTGTAAGACCGGCAATGTCAGAAGTTATTGTCTTGAGCATTTTATAGCTCAGCATATTAATATAGCTTTACTTTTTATACTTAATTTTTATACTTTTCTGCTGGATTGTTAAGAACAAGATAAAGCAAGACCTATATAACAGGAAATGTAACTTTTGTATGTGATAAGGTTGGTCAAATCCCCTCAGGATTTATTCTGAAACCATGTACTGCCGTTTGTAGATACTCTGTGTCAGCCATATGGATGAGTCACAGCCAGGCAGATAGTGAGGTTAAGCTCACAGGAAATGGTCATTGGTAGATGACATGAAAAGAACATAAGTAAACCAGTAGTTGGACTACAAAAAGTATATTTTATAGGTTAAGTTTCAAGATTTACCTGTGGATCCAATGCAATCTGAAAAATAGAACAGCCAAAGATGACCCCCGTGATCAAAGGGTGAAAGATGGGATTCTGTTCACTGAGGAGAAAATGGCCGAGAAGGAAAATGCTTGTTCAGAATATGAACTTCAAAACTCTGCTGTTTAGACATATTCATTTGGGGATTCACATGAATACACAAATGCAGATGCTTAATGAAGGTCCAGAAAGCAGCACGGACAATATGCACTTTGATACTATGGAAGAGGTCTGAGAGTAGGGGTCATGGTACGCTGCATAGAATGGATATGAAATGAAAAGAGACTTGGAATCATAACAGAGAGAGTAACTAAAATAAATAAAAATTACTCAATGTAAATCAACTCTCCACCAGCACTCTGATCCTGGCTAACCTTCTCTGCAAGCAGCATCTTTGTTGAAGAGCCCAAGTGCAGTGATCTGCAATCCATTGCAGTACGTACACCATAGCCATGTCAACATGGAGATTCTCTGGGGATGTTTATGCACAGGGGAGGTACTTGGGCCTCTGGAACTCAGTGGCTGACAGTGCCCTCAGAATTCGTTGCTAACCTTGCATAACTTTCTTTAATTTGCACCATAGGCAGAGTCTTTCCTCCCAAACTTCCTACTCTCATCTGACACAGTGAGCCTTGCTCCATGTTCTGTATATGCTCCCCCTCACTTCTAGTTCCTTTCCTGTTAAATCTCACACAGGTATGTTTTGCTACTGAAATCCTTTCATAATCAATGCTGTCCGCCTGTACACTTCAGGTATCCAAATTAACATTATGGGTGAAATATATCATTTAATTCCCAGTAAAACTAGTTACACAACTGTCTAAATTAGGTTCTTTATCATTCCTATATTACACATTAAAAACATGAAGTAATTTTTGTCATCTTATGCTTCTTTGTATTAAGCTACTATCAAGAACCTGATGTCCAGAAAATAATAAGTCAAGCTTAAACCAATGGTTTTCTAATTCTAAGCCCAGGTGTCCATCAATGTTACAACATTGGCTCTCAACCTATGTAGTTTCTGGGAGTTATTAAATAATTTCAAGAAATATTAATTGTTAGAAGAGATTGCTATTAGAATCTAGTACATAGAAGCTGGAGACACTATTAAATGTCTTCTAGTGCACAGGAGAACAACAAACACAAACATTTACCAGAACCAAATATCAATAATGTAGGGACTGAGAAAATTTACATTGCAATAGACTTGCATAGATTTAGTAAAGGAGACAGATACAAGATTTAAATGGGTAACAAGAAAAAGACATATTACTAGAAAGAGATACACTTTCGGTATATGAACAAGGATGTAACCAAAATAATTTGAAGGTATATTTGTTAAGTATACACTTTGTTAATACTCTCAAAATCTATATTGACACCCCCCAAAAGTAATTATTTGGAGCTAATTTAGAGTAACTGGTTTTGGGGGTTGGGTATATAGCTCAGTGCCAAAAAGCCCCTGTGTGGCAAGTGCCAGATCATGAGTTCAATCTCTGGTATCTCAAAAATAAAAATAAAAAGTAAACTAATTGGTTTGGGGAAACTAACACTATTTCTTTACTGACTGGAAAAAAAATTTTTTTTAAATGCCCTATCAGACAGCTCAGCAGATTAAAGCACCTACTTAAGCAGACACAGATGGTTGGCGATTCAAGCCCCAGCCTATTGTACTTGTCCAGCCCCAGGGGTAGCTGAGACCATGACAGAGACTGGGCATGGTGCTTATAAAATCCTAGTGCTTGGGAAGCTGAAAACAGCAGAATCACTATAAGTCTATTCTGTGAAGTGAGACCCCATAGTCCCTGTAGACCTTGTACTAAATATAAAATAAAATAAATAAAAGAAAATAAAATAAAAAAGAAAAGAAAAAACAAAGGAAAATAGAATTACTTTTCTGTATGTATGTATAAACATAAATGAGGGCTAGCCAGATAGCTCAGCAGATTAAAATGCTTGCTCAGGCAGAATCAGGGACCTAGGTTTAATCCCTGGGCATGCTGGCCCCACCCACAGGTCAAGCAGAAATGGAAAGTGAGACTGAGCATGATAGCATGACCTTATAATTCCTGTGTTTGGGAGACTTAAAGCAGGATGATCACTATAAGTCCGATCAGTGTAGTGAGACCCTGTAGACCCTATACTAAATACACAAAAAAGTAAACGTAAATGTGTGTATTTATGTATATGTTTAGAAATGGATGACCTCACAAGCATGAGAATTTTAGCATATATATATATATATATATATATATATATATATATAAAGCTATATACATTACATAAAAATGTATGTTTATGTGTGTGTCATGTTAGCCTAGAATTCATGTTAAACTTTTTTTGAGCTCATTTTAAAGTTGGAAAATTTGTAGCTTAGATATTAAAAAATAGTTGAATTATAATGTAATCTAGATACAAGACGAGGAGTGCTGAGCTCTATAACCTCATTCTAAAACATTTAAGAGGGATAAAAATAAGTCATTTGTTTAGATAGATGTTTCTCTGCACTTTAAAAGAGTTGATGCTGACAATACACATTTATCTATCTGATAACTATCTATTCCTTTGATTCTTTTTCTTTCACTATCTTCATATACCATGAAAGGCAGTTGTTCATTATCTATGCAGAGTTTAAATAAAAGAAACAATAAAAATAAGAAACAAAAAACCTAGTACCCTTCTTTGTTTTGACATGTGTGTGTGTTTCATTGTCTATATTGCATATAAATAATACTATGTGATGATCTGAGATGTGGGGCTTATGTGTGGAGAAGGAAACATGCTGACTAAATGTACTTTGTTGTGACCCAGGGAGAATTTGTATTGCACAGAGAATAGAGATTGACAATTATTCACATTTCTATAAGCAAATATCAGTTGATTAACAACAAATTCATGTTTAATAGACTATTTTTACAGGGATGTGCATTTTATTGACTGAATCTTTGCTTTAGAGTTTTATAAAAACATCATTTTCAGCAGAAAATAGTCTCCCTAGAGGGTTCCAATGCAAGATTTTTCAGAACAATAAGCAATGGTTTTGTCCTTTCTAACGACATTTTATATTGTATTTACAGTAGAGGGAAATTTGGAATCATTAATACAAAAGTTTCCTAGGTAAGTCAGGATCCATGTGATAAAAGTCAGTATCAAGTAGTGAGGGAAATTTTCCATTACTTTCTTCCTGGTTACATTTCTCTGATTACATTAAATCTTTGTTTTCGTTATATGGCATTTATTGGATGTTTTATAATTAAGCCTTTGCAAGTTTCTTTATTTTTAGAAACATACTGTTTAGGTTCATGCAGTTCATATTGATAGTAGACATGCATCAATTTTGTTCAGACCACAGTTTTCACTTAGCAGAATTAAAACAAAGAAGTGCAACACCACATTTTGAACAAAGGGTTGAAAATATTCTGCAGAAAGTTTTACTATGGACTATTTATTTATTTATTTATTTAGATATAGACTGAGCTGTTCTGATGGTACAATCACAATTGGTGAAATTTATTGAGCACTCTGCACCATGCAGTTCAACTATGCGTTTCATCTTTAGTGTGTCCTGGAAGTTGGTCATGCATTTCCTGTTTTATAGATACTTGTTAATTCACAAATCCCAGGTACTGTCATTCCAGATTGGAAGATGTTCACTACAGTCAAGTGGAGCAGAAGGTGAGCAAAGAGAAGCAGCATCAGTGCTGGAATTAAGCCAGCAGAATTAACCACATAGAAAGCACATATCAGATAATCATTGGTGAGCAGAACATTGTAATACTTTGATATAGTTACCCAAAGGCTACTTCTAAGGTTTCTTCGAAGGATGCCTGCAGCAGTTGTGGAGAATAGCCAGGTTATCTTGAAGTCTGGGCAAGCAATCTAGAAGAAAAAAAGAGGAAAATGTGAGAAATTGTGCTGTTTCCGTTATATTGCCATAGACAGAATTTTCAGGTGTTGTGGAACAACCAATTGGTGAAATTTGTAGTTCTATAGATTACGAGTATCTGCTTCTGTGGTGCAGTGTTGACCTTTTAAAAATCATCCAGTTGGCCTTACATTCACAGGTGAGAAGGGAGAATACCCTTCTGGAATCAGCATATAGCAGTTCAACTTCAAATTCAACTTTACAGAAGACATGTATTTCCAGGACCCCATAGATCTCCTCTCTAACTCAGGGCTATAGTCTGAGAAACATGCAGAAGAAGGCGTCAGCACAGTGTACTTCACAGAGCTGTTTGTGACATCAGCAGTGGCTCTTTGTGACAATGTCAAATGGCTATGATTTTGGCTACAAGGTGAAGTTGCTAACAGATTCTGGTTTGCCAGAAGAAGAAAATGAATTCTTTCATATTCTGAACCTTTTCTTCCCATTCATTTATGATGTGAAATATATGATGAAGA
This sequence comes from Ctenomys sociabilis, assembly GCA_004027165.1. NCBI lineage: Eukaryota > Metazoa > Chordata > Mammalia > Rodentia > Ctenomyidae > Ctenomys > Ctenomys sociabilis. The sequence goes on along the minus strand of PVKA01024664.1, from coordinate 11,903 downwards.
GTTGCGAAACTCATAAGGGAGGTCTTCAGGAAGTTGTTCCATCATTTGAGTTAACAGAGAATTAGAAGGCAACACCAGGCAGGCTCAGACTCGCTGCTGACGGGAATGGCGTTCTTTAGGATAAAGGAGCTGTTTCTTGAGGACAGCATAGACGAAGCCAAGTACTATGGGCGGTTTACGGCCTGGGCACCAGCGTAGCGCAGAAGGCTGGGACTCTGCCCAAGAGAAGATGAGCATCACGGCCACCATCAACATCGTGCAGCAGTGACAGCGCAGACTGGAGCTTCCTGCACCACGTCATTGACCTCCCGCAGAGCAAGCACATCTGTGTGGCAGAAGACGTGTTTATTTTAGATCCAGAAGAGTGGAGTCTGCTCTGAGTTTATATGCAGGGCTCCCCCATTCCACATTCCCACAACTCCCCTCGCCAGCCGCCTCCTGTCACCAACATCCATAGATGTTGACACTATTTTTAAATATCCAGGACAAGGCTGAAACAAAATGTATGTAAGCCTTACCGGTTGTCATTCTTTTTTCTTTTAAATTGTTTGCTAATATCTGATAAGATTGCTTCTCTGTTGAGGGTTTCAAGAAGAAAGGGCACAAAATGGTGTTCTTAGGATGTGGTTTGTAGACTCTAATTCTCAGCCCCCATCTCTTTCTTGACCCTTCTTGAAGACGTCAGCTCTTCTCACCCTTCTGTAATCTTTACTTCTGTATTATTATGTAGAAATGAAGCACCCGGTGCTACAGCTAGACAAACAGATCACCTGACAGCTTGACATCTGTTCCACTGTGCCACCTAGATGCGCTATCATTTATGTGTTACCCGAAGTCATTTTAAATTTTTAGCTAATGAAATCTCCTGGATTTGATCTGAAGGAAATGAGTAAGAAAGGATTTTGGGGGCCTTAAATCTGTTTTCGGAAACGTGATTTCAGATGGTCATGTTTCTCCCTCTTCATTGGTCCTGCTTTTCCTTTCAGCAAACCCAGGGAGGTAGGAAGTTGGTAACAGGAGTACCTAGTTGTGTGGCTTCTTAAACTTGAGCACAGGGCAGTAAGGGAATTCGGTTGAGAGAGACCTTGGAGTAATATCCCACAACTAGGGTAGGAAACTCGGGAGTAACATTACTCATTTTAAAATTATAGTTTTCTTTGAACGGCTACAGGATGGACAGAAAAATTAACCTTTGAATGGTGAAAATAAAAGCTGGTAGCTTGCTAAATGGAAGGATAGTTTCATATTTTAAAAGTCATGGGAAACTAAATTTGAAATGATTAAAATCTGTTATGAAAATAAAAATGTGTTATAAGCTGATATTTAAGATGTTGTAAATATTATTTATGTTTTTAATTTTGTAAAATAAAGATTTCTTTAAAAAATAAATAAAATCAATGGGAAATGAGCCTATCCTTTGTCTACTGTATGTCCCATTGATCTTTAGGCAGTAACTTTAATAAGTCAGAAAATTACAATACTATCAAAATTATATGGAATTAAGTATTTGCTAGACAGGGCTATAGTCTATACAATTATAAATTTGGAGACAATCAGGGCTATTCCTCTGTATTTCACTGTCTCCACTTGCAAAGCTGAATGGACTAGATAATGTAATAGTTTTAGTCCTTTCTTGCTAGTTCTAAAAATCCTCCAAAGGAAAATGTAGTTTTTAATCATAGTTCTGACTGGGTATGTTCTATGTCCAGAAGTACAGTAATTTCTTGATGCAATGGTATGAAATACAAAGTATGAAGGCATGATTTTGTGGCTGGACTTTATCCCAGGGTTGTCTGTTTAGATAAGCAAGAGTGAAACTAAATATTTGCTCTTCTCTGGGTCTCATATAGCTCATTGATATGAAAGGATAAATTAAATATATAGTAGTAGGTTAAATGTCATTTAAATTTAAATTTTTAATTTTTTGTACCAGCAGTTGAACTCAGGGCCTCACACTTGCCACATAGGCACTATGACACTGAACTAGCCTCCCAACCCAGTACAAGATCATTTCATATACTTTATTCTAATATAAACAATTTGCCTCTCCCTTCATGGTATACCAAGAAACTAATGTTACAGAAGAGGAATATGGAAACCTCATACAGAAGACCAGATTCATCATGTGAAGGGGCTTCCATCTCCCAGGCATTCCAATTTGAAGCATGGTGTAGACACAGTTTCATAAACTGCGCAATGCAAATGTAAAATAGTAATTTACATGTTATAGATTAAAACTATCCACATTTTATGAATAATATATGGATAAAGAAAAATCTCTCATATGAATATTGAATCTTATCATTCAATAACTGTCATATCAATCCAACTAGAACCTAGCTTTCATCTTCATGTGTGGAAGCTACTTTAGTAGGCAAGAAGAAGTGTCTGGTACACTGTAGAAGGAGTAAGGGGGTCAGTACCTGGCACATTTGGGGAGCCAGAGATAGATGAATACAGAAACACAGGATATTTTAAGACAACATTAGGCTGTAATGATGAATACAGGCCATTCTACAATTTTCCAGATCCAATTTTGTTGTGATCTTAAAACTGCTATATAAAGGTTCTAAATATATGTATCTTGCTTCTTCATGATTAGCCTCATGGTATTTGACACCAATGTGAACGTATCCCTCTTCTGTAAAGTGGAAGTCTCAGACTTCATTGAACTTTAACCCAACCTAGGGCATTTTCTTGTGATTATAGCATGACTTTGTTCCCATCTATCAATAAAAGTGTTAGTTTAATAAAATTTATGTGCAGGTACTTACAGCTAGAACAGAATGCTTACCATTTCTTTTGAGGCTTCTGTGTGATCTTATTTAGCTTGCAAATGATTATGCTAAAAGCAAAGATCTTAAAGGTAAAAAATAGACTGCAATTTTGATTATTTTTATGCATATAGCGAATGAGCATGCTGGAAATCATATGAAAGTGTTCAGTGAATAAGGGAGTCTGAAGGAAACCTTCACACAATTAAGTCTGTCAGAAACTACTGAAGGTTGTACATTTATCAAAGTGTAGATAATGCTATGAAACTATATCAACCTTTAAATATAACTAATTAAAAAGAAGTAGAGCTTTAACTAGCTATTTTTCCATCTTCAATACTATTGACATAAGATCATTCAGAATGCTCATAAAAACTGCTTTCCATGTTTCTCATAACCAAAGACGTTTTTCAGAAATTAGATTAATCCCCCTTTTCCTGACACATTGGCAGAACTAGAAGATGAAAAGAGAAAAAAAAAATTCTTATTTTACACGCTTCCTGAAAGAGCAATAGAGACAAGAGCTGAGTCCAAAATTATTCATTTCTGCTTCAAATCTTTCTTCAAACCTTTTCAGTGGCTGTGATATGGAAGAAATAGCTGGAGAATTTTTATCTCCACCCCCTCAAGTAACACAAATCATCTGCTCCCCCTTTTTACAAATATAAGAGAGGAAAACTGTCCATGTTGATTTGTGGAGAGTAGGTGTATGTGAGATCTGCTATTTCCATGGTCGATTTAGAAGCTGATGTCACGATTGCTTCCTACACAACAATATGGGAAACCACATCAGCAGCAGGGATTCCATTTGGCAGAATAGCTGATTGTACCTGTCAACTAGACAGTTTATTTGGGGAAGAAATCCTCAGGACACCCAGGAGAAGTCAGTCAATGCTTTCTTTAGACATTAGACACTCTTAAAATGGGATGATGTACTTCAAGGTCTTTAAGAAGCACAAAATGGTACAGTACTAAGTTATAATTAAGATAATCAGCACCTCTGCTTTCATATTGTGGCACAATAATGTTCTCATTGTATTTATCATGATCCTTACTTTTGCATTATTATAGCCATTAAAAATCTTTTAACAGATAAAAAATATTTGATGGAAAATAAAGATATGGTTGAACAGTAATAAACCTGAGTATGAAGCATTAAATTAAGCTTTTCGGAAGTTTGCATACTGTAACTGTGGACTAGGACAAGATACCTAGCAGCCAGCTTTGGAAGAATGACCTAGAAGCCTGAGTGGATCCAAGATGATAGTGAGAAGGGGGTAATCTCAACATTAGAACAGAGAAATGGAAAGGCACCTGGCATAGCTGATAACATGTAATCAGAGCCATTTATGTTAGTTTGGCTGTATCCAGGATCTCTGAACAACTCTTGAGGAGTACCATCCACCCATGTATTTATTCCATAAGTTGCGGTAGAATACACAGTGCTAGTCAGAAATAGTAACTTGATAGATTCTCTAGAGAACAAGACCCCTGCATCCGAGGAATGTGTTGAGATGAGTCCTGCTTGGTGCTTGCTCTCTCAAATTTCTGGGCAGACATGTTTTCTCCATTTTCTATTACCAGGTGATCAAGGTGAAAGGCTTTCCCAACCCTGCAGACACTGTTTCTTCTGAGAAAATTGGCAGGCTATTCTCACCCAGCTAGTTTATCTGTTGGAACAATAAGTTCCCACTAGACTCAATATTCAGGTTACTTTTATGTGTTTCAAATCCTATTCAGTCATTCACTCAGAAGTGTTCTGGAGTGGAGCTGGGCCTGAGTTTGGAGGTTTCCTCTTTTCTAAATACAGTAGATTTCATCTGTTTCACAAAATCTATACAAATATGTCTAATAAATAAAAGAAAAGAATTGTTGATATTGAGATCCAGAGCTTGGCCTGGATCACAGTTTGCACCCACATCCCTTCACTGCTTCTCAGTAGCCTCTGATAAATTATTATTGTTGACTTGTTACTATTTTGCCAAGCCCAGAATTCAAAGCATTACTCAAGTTAAATCTACTTCTTTGCCTTTCATGGAATTTCTGGAAGTCTGTTATCAGTGTTATTCTGAAACATTTCCTCCTCTAATCCAAAAGGAGCTACGATTCTAGCTCATGCTCTAAAACTAGTAATGGATTATTGAGCTTTGCCTATAAAATTGTGTTGTTATAGATTTCTTTACTATTTTCTTTATTTGAGAAACAAACAGCAAGGAGAGGGCTTCAAAACTGATCAGTAGGACAGTTTCAACAGTCAACACACTGCATACTGTTATCTTCACAGCAGTCACTCACAGCACAAGATGCAGAACCAACATCCCATCCAAACACCATTAGCACAAGTATTTGTTTTCATTGAATTAAAAGAAAGCAGCTATGCATCCATCCCAACCACCCTGCATATACAGATACAAAATGGTTCCTCATCTGTATCCCCTTTCTTTGTTCAGTTTTGTCAGAGATGGGCATTCCACTGCCATCCAAATATTGTAGGTGTGTGAAATCAGCAAAATAATCCAGTATAGTTCACCAGTCCACAATAGTACTGGGTCATCCACAGGACTGGCAATGTCAGATACTGTTGATCCAAGGCCCTTATAGCTCAGCACATTAATATGCCTTCATTTTCTACAACTCATCCTTTTACTTTTCTGCTGGATGGTCAAGATTAAGACAAAGCAAGACCTACATAACAGGAAATGCATCTGCATCTGTCAAGGTCAGTCAAATCCCCCCAGGGTCTACCCTGGAACCCTGCACTGCAGTCTGCAGATCCCCTGCCATGGCTCATCCACATGGCTGATTTATTCACTAATAAATACAGAAAATGCAGCTCAAACCGACCTAAATATATTCTTGCTCTCATCAAAAGGTTTAGTTTTCCCTTTCCCTGGCTAAAGCCACAGCTAACCATGAAATGGCTGAGATGATGCAGGATTCCACATTTCTTTCATTTTGTCATTTGTCTGAATTGATCTTACATTGGTTTTATTTATGAACTTTTCCTGGGATAGTTCCTAAGTCCTAATGATACTGTTTCTAAGTAATTTCAATGAAATTTATGCAATTATAATTTGTTTTTCCACTTTAAAAAGTAACAGAAATTTTATTATACTATTATACTTACATAAAACTGAAAGGAAAATATAGCAAATTCCCATGTATTTTCTTCTCCCTTAAATAGATTTTTCTTTGTTAACAGCTTGCATTGGTGTGATTGTATTTTATTGTTATTATTAATTGTTATTATTATTTTGATATAAGGTCTACCTATGCCTTTGTACTGGTGGTGATCCTCTTATCATAGCCTTCCCAACACTGGGTTTACAGGTGTGCACTACCATGACATGCAGTGCCAGGTTTGGAGTCAGGATTTTGCACTTGCCATGCAGGCACTTAGACTATCTCCAGCCCACATTGGCGTAATTTAATATAGGGCTCTGTGTTTCTATTGTATAAATGCATGCATTTTGAGGTATGTATATTGTCATATATCCATCATTGCTTTTCAATAGTGTCCTGTATTCTACCTACTTATCCTTTCCTTTTTCCTGTGGAATGCTTGAGAGCCAGGGGATTTTATTATTTCCTCAGTCTTACCTTTGTGAGAACAATACACAGCTGGAATTAAAGAGTGTGTACCTTTTACAGAATGTCTTATTTTCCTTAGCAATACGAACTTACATTATTTCCTTGTTGCTTACTCATTTATTAGTTTTTGTCATGGAATACTATTTTGTTGTGTTGATTTACTACTGTTTGTTTATCCATTCACCTAACAATATCGTGAATACTTCCAAATTTGGCCAGTTACATTGAAGTCACTGTATATATTCTTGTGCAGGTTTTTGTGGACCCGAATTTTCAAATCATTTAGCTAAATGTGAAGGATAACATGGCAAGAACATGTTAAGTGTTACTAGGAACAGCAGGACTGTCTTTAGAAGTGGCCCTTCCATATAAATCCCGCTAGAATTGTGAGCTCCTGTTTCTTCATGTCCTGGCCAGCATTTCCTATTGTTAGCTTAGGATTAGTTTAATTATTCTTATAAATATATAGTAGTAACTGTTATTTTTAGTTTTCTGTATTCTGAAGACAATCATCCAGTTTTAACTAGTGTCTTTCCTCAAACTGAAGGGTTCGTCAAGGAGAAGGAATTTACCTGTTAATCTCATGTCATCCCCGTCCTTTCCCACAAGCAGAAACCACAGTGAAAAGTGATTTTCTTTACAGATGCCATTTTCACAAGTGAAAAGTGAGTCACCATTATAGAAGATAAAAAACGTTGGAATCCATTAGGATAAACATGTGCAGTACCCACAAAATGGTTAAAAAATGTCCTAACAAAATACACTAGAATGCTCAGTTTTAAAAATCCTCAAGTGAAAAAATATGTTATATATTTCCATGGTCAAGGAGAAGGCAGGTGCTATACATATATATCTACTGTGGAAACTGGAATAAGTGGCAATAGAAATATAGGTTTTAATTTATACAATTTAAATCAATGTACAATAAAATATACTTTTTTCATGTTATTTATTTTTCATATTGATGCATGAGTATGTGTAGCTCCCATTTATGTGAAACATCACTCAGTAGACATTAAATAATGCACAAGAGGTCTTTTATAATTTATATGAAGGGCTTTCCTTCAGGGTGATTACTAGTCTGAGTCTTTCTTAAAGTTTTTCAAAATAAGAACTATGGAGATTGTTTATTCTGCAAGATGGTTCACTGCACAATTATGAATAATCAGCAATGACTCTGTGAATTGATAGCATAAGTTTTAATACAGAACATATTTTTGGCAATGAATATTCAATGCCTATTAATTCAATCAAAGAGTTTTTCATAAACATTGATTCAATAGGTGTTCTTTGAAAAGGAATGCATTGGCCAAGTAACAGGTTGCCGCTTAAAATGCTACTGATAGATTTGAATATTGCTGTAGGAAAAAGTAGCTATGGGTTACAAAACATAACTGTTTTGGCATAATTGAGTGCTTTGGGGAGTGCAGAAGGAAGCTAATCTATACATTTCACAATGCCATCATGATATTTTTTCCAATGATTGATTTATTCTGAATTAATCATTAGCAAAAGTTTAATCATGTGGCAATTGACATTTATAAATATGTTCTATCAGTCATCTTTATCCACTGAGGACAGTTTAAAGACTCAAGGCTTTGTAACTTCCTTGGTATAGTACTCCAAAGAAGACAATTCATTAATAAATAGCACATATGATTATTCGGCATAGAATCTTTGTAAAATCATGAAATTATGGTGTTTAAAAGTGTTTAAGTTGTGACAGACTACATTTATTTTACTCACTGTCCTATGTCTATTTCATCCAATTTTCTGGTATCATAGTATTTGTTTACTTCACTTTCACTAAAAAAATACACAGACAATGATTTACATGACAGCTTTAAAATTTTACATAGAAACTAAATATTTGTACACGTTTTGTCAGCATGCGTCTTTTCCAATTTCCTGAAATTTAAGGGGCTGGGAAAGAAAAAAAAATTAAGTGATGTGGCTGTTCATTTCATGACTGGTGAAAGTTTAATCAGACTATCTTTGGAGCTGAATGCATCAAGCTATTTTTGCATGTATAACAGCAGATAAGAGGCAAAAGACTGGACTGTATAGCATGACAGTGGAAGAATTTATCCTTAAATTCATTCATATTCATTCAGGTCATTTGGGAAACCACTTAACTATGATTAAAGCTATCATTTGGCTGTCAATTTCTATAGTGCCTTAATTTAAAGTTCATTGCAGCTCTCATTATCATAACTTGCTGTTGCCATTTTCAAGTTCACCATCAACATTTCAGTTCCATAATGCTTTACAATAGTATACTGTCCACGAGAACTCGTGTGATGCCATACTTCCATTCAAAGTCAATTTGAGTTCTAAATTGGCAGAAAGAAAGAGAAAAATGGAATGCAGATTGAAATGAATGGTTTTTAAAATAGAACTTATTACCTATGCATTAAATTACCAAAACGGTTAATTTTTTTACCATTCATTGTGTTTTTCTATACAGGTAAAGCATTCAGTTAAGGGTATAATGTGTTACTCATTTCCCCCAACCCACTTATTCATTCTGGCATGTATACCCTCAATAGCAAAACTGAAAAAAAATAACTAAGTAAAGGTGGAAGGCAGCAAATACTTAGCAAACGTGGTCACTGTCTTTGGAAATACAATTGAGTGATCTTAGTGGGATGTTAGTTCAATTCTTTCCTGTATCTTTCATACTATTTCAGTTTTTGTAACAGTTGACAATTCTCTACTCATCTTGCTCCACTTTATTTTAGGACATGGAGCTCCTGGGTTTCACTTCTTTGTCCAAAGTAAGATAAAAATTTCATCTGGGTTGCCTTATTTTTAGAAAATTCCAATTGTGGAACAAGAGAAGTATGGAAAGACTACAGATATCATCTCAGTTTTCTTTAAAACATCTCTAGTCATAATGTTTCTGAAAAACAGTAAAGAAATTCATCTATTTGCCCAAAATTTATTTATTCAGTTTGGTCCAGAAAAGATTACTATTTAAGGGCAAATATTGGACTCAATATTTCATTTATTCAGAAGGGGGCACACTTGTGCTTTTAATAGTAGATGTATTCAGATTTGCTGGTATATGAAATTTATACATAAAATTACTAGGGAATGACAGAATTATTTCTAATTATCAATTATATTTTTTCCTTAAGTATGAAGAAAGACAAAATTCAATGTTCAGATTTCATTTTGAATAAAGGTCCCCCACAAAAAAATACTATTAAGAAAACTTTGCTCTAATAATTATTCCAATTGATTGTATCTGTTTGTGAATATGTCATCTGGGAATAATATGCTTTTGATAACCTCAGATATTTACATTTTGCCTCTATTTTTAACAATTTGATATATCTAAAAACATTTTCTTCAATGGTATTCATTAATAATGTACTGCTGTTTCTTAGGCAGACTCAGTGACCAAGGTTCGATCCACAGCTTGCCAGTGCGAGCCCAACCCCAGGGGGAGCTGAGACAGCCATTGAGACTGAGTTTGAGACTCGGTGTGGTGGCACACACGTGTGATCCCAGCACTTGGGAGGCTGAAAACAAGAGAATCATTACAAGTTCAAACTGTGTAGTGAGACCCTGTAGACCCTGTACTAAACACACACACACACACACACACACACACACACACACACACACACACACAAAGTACCATTATTTCTAAGCCAAAATGGCACTGTCATGCTTGAAAGGAAGCAACACAGGCAAGGGGGTGGTCACTCTACCACTGGATTTCATTGTAGTGAGTCACAGTCTTTTCTCTCTCTGCCTCTCTGTCTCTGTCTCTGTCTCTGTCTCTGTCTATGTCTCTGCCTCTGTCTCTCTGTCTCTCTCTCATTCTCTCTCTCTTTTGAAATATATTTAGTACAGGGTCTACGTTGTCTTACTTCACAGATCAGAATCAGAGTGATCCTCCTGCTTTCAGCTTCCCAAGAGCTGAGATATCAAGCAGGCAGAAACATGCCCAGTCTCAAGCTCTGTGTTAGTGCACCCAGGGGACAGGCCAACAGGGCACCCTGGGGCTAGAATGTTGGTCACTGTGCTGTGTAAACAGGTGCTTTGGTCTGTTGAGCTGTTTGGCCCGGTCTGCTTTCTATATACACCTCAGTTAATGGCCATATGGGTTATTTTCAAGATTTAGCTATTACAGACTGTGTTGTTATAAACATAAGTGAGTATATATCTTCGTGATATGATGTCTTTAAAGCTCCCAGAAAGATGCCCAGAAATAGAAAGCTAGGTCAAATGAGGCCTCTGGTTCTAGTATTTGAAGACTCTTTATACTGATTTCCACAGTGGTTGCAGCGGTCCACCCACCACCAATGAAGAAGGGTCCCTTTTCTCCCCAAAGGCCTTCCAGCATTTGTTACTGGCTGATTCTTTGATAACAGCTATTCTTTCTAGACTGAGATGGAATAGCAGCATTTTTAAATTTTGCATCTCTCTAATGGCCAATATTGTTCAGCATTTTCCAAATATTTGTTTTCCATTTGTAATTTTTCCTCTGAGAAGTGTGTATTCCTCTCAGATGCCCATTTTTAGATTTGGTCTTTAAATATGCAGAGTTTAATTTATTAATTCTTTTTACTTATTTTTTAAAGAGAGTAGAAATTAGAATTATATTAAAAAATTACATGTGATACACAATTTTACTAAACAAAGTAATGAATTTTACAGTATTTGCTGTTATATGTAGTGTTGTTTTGTAGCCAGCTATTTATCTTAACAGATATATGCATGTAAAATTAGAAGACTAAAGAAAAGAGAAATAAATGTATGAGAAATTAAGAAGAGAAAAAGTACAAACAATTTAAAAAGGAGACAAAACATTTTAGGTGCTAACTTCTTTCTGTTCAGCAGAAATGCACAGTACAGTTGTCCAAATCATCTTGCTTACATACAGTTCTGTTTATGTTCTAGCTATAAGTTTTTTCTAAGAAGCATACAAATGGCCTCACATTTTTGCCTAAGTTTTGGAGTTTATGGTAATGCTTTTGAAAACGATATTATCCCCAACAACTCTGATCTCAGTAGTGGTACACTTTCCTTAATACAAGTATTTGAACACAAAGGATAAAGCCTAAGAAGCCTAGCATATGCAGAAATATCTTTAATAAATTCACAGGATGTAAGTGGTTAGTATACAAGTAAATTACATGGAAGTTTTGTTGAAGATTTTCATCAATTGTAACTTATGTGAACATATACATGAATATTCATTTGAGAAAGGGAGATATCTTTGTTATACAAAGTGCTTTTACAAATAATGAAAAAGTAATCTGTGAGAAAAATGCAAAATGTAATTACTATAATTAATTAGAAAACTTACAATAATGATAATTGAAAGTTGTTATATATTCTATGCTTAGAGAAGAACAAAAATAACCTTCATAATAGTTCTAACCTACATAATAAAATGTATATTAAACAATGATATAATTTAAAACAGGATATAGAACTATTACAAATGGGAAGAGAACAAAGAGATGGAGGAAGACTGAAGAACAGAAGTAAACAGAATTAATATGTGATATATATATATAT
>PVKA01024663.1:0-33916 GCA_004027165.1 Ctenomys sociabilis | reverse complement strand
TTGTGGAGCAGGCCAATAGATATAGTCCTAAATGCTATTTAATAATTTTTGTTTATATTCCTAGGATTTACCTGAAGTTTAGAATCTATTTAATGTATTTTTCTTGTGTTTTGAGTATGGGACCACATAGCAGAAAGCATATTTAAGCAATTGAGGTTTTTTTTTTTTTTTTGTCTTTTTGAGACAGGGTCTCGCTATGCAGTTCAGGCTGGCCTTTAAGCTCACTTTGTAGCTCAGGCTGGTCTCGAACTCACAACAATCCTCCTGCCTCAGCCTCCTGAGTGCTGGGAAGCAATTGAGTTTTTAAAGTTTGCTTTACATAGTAATGATACAAATCACCCAGCACCTGTATCTAACTTCTTACCCACAATGTCTCCCTCTTTCTCATATCCCCAGTATGCTTCTATTAAAAATTCTTAGTCAAATGTCCTTCTTTTCCTTTGTAAGTATGCCATGTGTCAGAGAAGGGCTGGATAAGTAACTCATTCTTTGCTGAGAATGGGCCTATAGATAAGTTGGCTCATGGAAGGTAGTCGTCTGAATAGCCATTTCCAGAGAGTCATCTAGTAACTCAGTACCTTTTGATGCCAGGTGTTTCTTGGGCCTATTATATAGGATTTCTACTTCTCTGGATGGCATATACTTATTTGTGGAAACTTAAGACTATGTTTTAGTTTTCGTAGAGAGAAGCTAAGTAGTCCAGCCTATAGAATAGATAATAGTGTCATAATAAATCCAATCTGTTCTTAAAAAAGAGGCTGGTAGCTTTGTGTTAATTTGTCTCTATCAAAACCAACATATTTGGGGTTGATAGCACTATTTTATGAGAATGACAATGATAGAACATGAGATTCGAAATATTCTGTAAGGGGCCAAAGGAAAAAGATCTAGACACTATTAGAAAAAAAAAAAAAAAAAAAAGGAAAAAGTAGTAGAAAATCAGGGTGGGCTTTGCATTTAATTATACCAGGGTTTTCTCTTTGAGCCTCAGAGTTTTTGTAGTACACAAAGTGGGGATTAGAATACAAAGGTTGTTTATTAGGAATAAAAGCAGAGATCTATGAAAGGCATTTAACACCATACATTTTATGTATGTATATATTTTTTTCTCCGAATATATTAAATCTCGTTGCTTCTCTGCCATCAGTAATTTCTTCCTTCTTCTTAATCAGTCCAAATCTGTCAGAGTTTGCCTGAAATTTATGTCTTCCTTGATGTTTTCTTGTTACTCGTATAACCTGATTTCCTCTTTAACATGTGAAGTTTGAGTTGAATACCTTGCCCCTTTCTAGTCTTCATTATTCAGTGCCATTCTCTGAGTCAGGCTCAGTCATTGGTACTGTTCTTTTAACTCCTCTGGCATTTATTTTCCTATACCACACAATTAAGAACTCTGACTTTATACTTGAAGTTAAATTTCCATATGAACATGGGTATATTAAAGGCAGCCTCTAAAAAATTATGACTGTTACAGTCCATATTTATCACATGCCATAGAGCTGTTTGAAAATAGTGAGCCCTAATATTTCAGTTTGGGGGGTAGTGAGTTTAATAGATAATTGGATGCTAGTTAGAATCTAGATTGAAATATCAAAGTCCACTGTGGTTTGGGAGATAATTCAGAAGGATTCTTTGAGTCTGGAGAGCCTGTTTCGTAAGTGGGGGACACTTTAAATAGATAAAGCCTTGCAACTCAAGAGCAAGAATTATAGGTCATGCAAGTGGAGAAACAAATAGGATAAAACAGGATTTAGCACAGGGAATTGATTTGAAATGATGGTACTGGGAAAGTACATTTGATTAACTATAGTGTGGGGTCCAGAGTAATAAAGAATATAGAGGCATGGTGGAGAGTTGGGCTTGCATAGACACCATGTTTTAAGTTAAAGGGATATATTCATTATTTTCATGGAGCATTTATTCTTCTCAAAAGATTAATTTTGGTTGTTGTCCTGGTTAACTTCTGAAATGCTTCTGTGTGAAATTATTCTAGAATTGGTTTTAAGGGTGTAAATCCCATAAAGCCACAGCTTGGATAACAAATTGAATCTCTTAACAAAAATACAAGGAATTTAACAGGAAAAAAAATCCCATTTATAAGAAAAAGCTAGTAAGTATTAAAAGCATGTATTACAGAAATAAATTCTGTATTGAAGGGCATCTTGTATAGTGTGTTACTGCTTCTCATAGGTATTATAGCAGAAAGTTAAGTTCTGTTAAGTACGCTGATTATGGTCATAAAAGCCTAAGCGATTTTGTTGAAAAATTCAGTCAACAGATACTTATTCTAAAGCACTGTGGTACTGCAGAAAAAAATTACAAACTAGGGAATTTCTTGTTTATCCTCTCTTTGTCTCCTTCAGATGCATAGAAAAGTGCCAAAAATAATATTTATGATATGGTCATACAAACTCATATGCTTTTGTGTTTAATGTAGCAATTTAACAAAGAGGAAAGTGACTGTTTTATGTGAATATGGCATATTAAATGGGGAAAAAATTAGTTTAAATCCTGAAGAATCTGGTGTCAGGAAAATGTGAAGGAAAGGGAATGGTGTTTTAAACTGAGAAAAATAAGAACAGTATGAACATATTTTTGGGGGAATATTTAATGTGATAGAAGTGTAAGTGTTTTAATGTGATAGTGATTTAATGTAATTTATTGTGAATTAGGTTGGAGAGACCTGGTGAATTTGGGGTCAGCCTAAACTACATGGTGAATGAAACTCTGTCTCAAAAAAACAGAAAAAAAAGTTTTGAAATTGTAAATTTTTGATTTTTAAACTGATTCTTACACATGCCTAAAGGAGAAATTGGGAGAAGAACCAGCCTTACTAAGTTTTATATGTTTTGGGTTTGAATTATCTATATTTGATTTTAGTTATGGAATTATGTATTTCAAAAATAAGTATAAAGAGTTGGGGAGATAGCTCAGTGGAATAAGTGATTGCCTGGGAAGGGCAAGGTCCTGAGTTCAATCACTGGTACCATCAAAAACAAAAACAAAAATGTATAAAATGTTTGTGTTGGGTTCAGATACCAATATATGTGGATTTTTAGATAGAGAAGAAATCTTGAAGAAAACATATAGTCCATTAATTTTGTGATTTCAGCATATCCAAATCTTTTTCTTTTGGTTTCAGGAATTGAATTCAGGACTCTTTAGCTGCCAGTCAGGCACTGTGCTGCTGAGGTATACCCCCAGGTTGCATACCTAAATCTTTACCTTTTTGTCTGAATCACACTCTCCACTACAAACACAGGTTTGCTATATACAGTGTTTTAAGTGCACATTAAAAGAATGAACTGTTCATTATGAAGCTACTAATGGAATTTTTTATAGATTTAGCCACTTTGCCAGATTGCTTATAAATAATTTTAATGTCTTTTGTTGCCGAATGTTATATTAAAATGAATAAGTATAACTTGTGATTCTATAATGATAAAAGGAGAATATTTGATTTTTTTTCCTGTATTTTAGGGAAGGATCTACAGGGTGTTCAGGGTCTCACTACTATATCAGATCTGCCTGTTTACAGCCTCCCAACTGCTGGGATTACAGGGGTGTGCCAACCACACCCATTCTCATTTGCCATCCCAGTGCACCCTTAGTATGGAGTCAGCACAGCAGGCCCAGGGATCAAACCAGCTTTAATCTGCTGAGCTACTTGGCCAGCCCTAAAAGGAAAATATTTGAAATTAAAGGGAACCTCATTTAAAGAAACATACACCTGGATATTGTGACTAATGCCTGGAATCCCACCATTCTGGGTGGCTGAGGCAGGAGGATTTGAGTTTAAGACAATTTAGGAACTTAGTAAGACTATGTCTCAAAATTTTAAAAAATAAATTAATAAAAATGATTGCAAATATACTTCAGAGCAAGGTTCCTAGATTAAATCCCCAATGTGAGGGCCAGTGAGCTAGCTTAGACTAAGTGCTTGCTTAGACAAGTACAAGGACTAGGGTTTGATTCCCGGAACCACATGCCATGCTGGCCCTGCCCCTGGGTGCGCTGACCCTTCCACTGAGTCCAGGCATGGTGGTGCACACCTATAATCCAGCACTGGGGAGGCTGAAAACAGGAGGATCACTGTGAGTCTGAGCTGCATAGTTAAATCCTATACCAAATATGTAAATTAAAAACAAAATCCTCAGTGTGTGTGTGTGTGTGTGTGTGTGTGTGTGTGTGTGTGTGTGTGTGATGGAAAGGGGAAAGTACATTTTAAGTGGTATGGTGATTTTCAGATTTGCACCTTTTGAAAAGTATTTTTTCATTTTTCTCTTAATGTTTTTCTTTAGCAATTAGCCTTTCTCATTATGACCATTTTTTTTGCACTGGAAAAGTTAAATATAAAGGTTAGGTCAGTTTTAGCAAGTTGAGAATTTAAAATTAGCTTTTTCCTTTAGCATATACATTTTTAGCTTCATTTAGTTAGTTATTGGACACAGGGTCTCATTATGCAGTCCAGACTTGTGATCCTCATCTCTTAGCCTCCTCAGCACTGGGATTACAGGTGTGGGGAACAAACTTGGGTCCTTGCACTTGCCAGGCAGATGCTTAGACCACTGAGATATCTCTCCAGCCCCTGTACCTCTTTTACAGAAGTATTTTATTGAAATATTTCTGGCTAACAGAGTTTAGTATTGTGATTGGTTTAGTTCTATTTGAGGACATTAAAAAACCCTCTCCCAATATGTATAATATTGTTATATGATTAAAATCAAATCTTATTGGGTATGGTGGTGCACACCTGTAATCTCAGCCACTTGGAAGTGATTCTACAAATTCAAGGCCAGCCTGGGCTACACAGTGAGTATAGGGCCAGCTTGGACTATATAATGAGACCCTGTCTCAAAACAAACAAACAAACATCAAATCTTTTTCATCTAAATAAAAATGTAGAAAGTTGAAGTAGTCATTTTTTTTTAGGGTAAAGACTTTATTGATGACGGTATTAGGAGTTATTGGGTTATTAAATGATTGAGTAGTAAAATTTGTTGCTGTATAATGTAACATACTGGTTAGCAAATATTTAAATATGTATTATTGACTACATAATACTTCCTTAAATTAGTTACGTTTTATGAAGGGATGCCCCTTATTCTTATTTATAAAGCGGAATAAACAATTCAAGTAATAAAGCCAAGGTAGAGCAACTTGTTAAACGCTTTAGAATTAGACCCGACCCCCCCCCCCCACATTCTAGTGTGATACTTTGAAGGCAGCTGCTGCAGATAAACTCTGGAGCCCCAGATGGTGGTTGCTTAATCCTCATGAGAATTCATGTCCTGGAAGCAGCTCTTATCTCTCCAGACCTGACATTGTCTGTGAGCTTTTGCTAAGGAGGGAATAATATAAACATGCTATGCATGAGTTTCACTTCTTGAATATGTCAAAGACACGGGAAGTTATAGCAAAGTGTAACAAGAACAGAGTTTACATTATTGAAAGTGGTGTTTTTTAAAGCACTCAATGCAAGCTTGTGATGAGTGATGGTGTGTAATTTGGAGGAAAAGCACTTTTGTTTGGAAACAAAAATGCCACTTCCCAATATTATGAGTTCAGAGATGTTGTTTTGTCATTAAATATGCAATGCCCGAAAGAATTCACTGTTGGTAAGTTGCTGTGATATAACAATTTAAAACACTTTGTCTTATAAATGAATATTCTGGCTTTCACTTTCACTCAGTGTTCTCTGTTTGGAAAGTCAAAACAATTTCACTATACTAAGTTTAATATTTTGTTCAACAGTTTCTAGGAATTTGATCTGTGAGATCTAAGTCAGTGACAACTATAAATCTTTTTCTCTTTAGTATATCAGCCAGAATTTTCCATAGTGGGGTTATAGAGACCTTATTCTAGGTAGTATCTTATTTAAGGTAAATATAAAGATTAAGTCAGTTTTAGTAGGTTATTGTTTAAACTGAGAAATTAAAATTTGCTTTTTCCTCTAGCTTATATATTTTTAGCTCTTTTATATAAATATTTGATGGAAAGATTTCTGGCTAATATAGTTTATATTATGATTGGTGTAGTGCTGTTTGAGGACATTAAAAACCTCCCAATATTTACAATTTTTATATGATTAAAATCAAATCTTACTTGGTGTAGTGGTGCATGCTTGCCATCCCAACACTTGGGAGACTGAGACAAAATGATCATCAAATGTTCAAGATATAAAAATAGGGATATTGGCACTGTATCATGGATAAAATTGGTAAATTACTCATTACTTAATGATAAGACTCTATATAGGCAATAAAGGAGATTCCTTCCCTTTTTACTGCTGAACTGACCCAATCTGATGCACATTTTAATCAGTGTCCTTTTTCTTATTTACTACTGTCCTACTGAATGACTAGCTATTGCTTACTTCTTTGAGCCTGTTCTGTAGTCGTTCCTTGCCCTGAGATACCTCTGTGTCAGTCCATTTTAATTTTTCTCACTTTTTAAGATACTCTCTTTTTCATGTAAATCATGTCATCCCCACAAGACTCCTGCATTTCTAGTTACTCAGAAATCAATTTGCTTTTCTTTCACAGCACCTTTGGATACATATTTTGCATAAGATGTTAGATATGTTGAATATGAAAGCTGTCAGGACGGGGAAATTAGCTCAGTGGAAGCACCTGCCTGGCAAGAGCAAGGTCATGAGTTCAGTCCATGGTATCCAAAACAAAAAGTTAAGTCAGAAAAAATATTCTGATCCTTAAAAATACAGAGTTCTAGACAGAATGACTGCAACACAAAGTAAAACATATTAGGGGCCATTAAGTGAAAGAATTCACTTGGAGTCTCTACTTGGCATGCTTAAGGAAAGTATATGTTAGGTAACTTGTGTTTGCATCCTCTATTCATTTGGAAGATCCTGGTGATAGACCCAGCCTTTTCAAACTTACGTATCCCCTGCAGTGTCTAGCACACAGCCTTAAGGAGGATATAGAGAAGATTAATAGCAATTGAGTTAAAACCTTGGGCTTGTGTTAAAGATAGATAATAGGTGAAAGAAGTGCCATCAAAGACCTGTGTTTATGATAAAAGTTTTTACACTGAATTAATTGATGATTGACCATTGATATATTTGTTACATTTTCTTTTGTGAAATTCATTTGTCTACTGTGTGCTGGAGTAGCTTGAAACCAACCGCCTCCCATCAGTATCCTTTACCCATGGAATTTGTTTTCTGTTGCTTCCTATTTCTGCCACATATGCCATACCCTCGCTACCACCTACAATCTTTTTGGGGGGATTCTGTTTCCTGCAGTAATTAAAAGGCCAATGAAAACATGCCCCAGATGGTGCAGTTCTTTATCTTGATCTCTTACTACTTTGTGTTCCTATTTAAAAGAACAAACAAAAAGCAAAACAAAGACATGCTACCAGTTTGTAACCAGCTGGTTCTTCTTACAATCTCTGTTGTTCTCACATTCTTAACTCTTTTTTACTGTATTTCATTTTCTTCCCTTATTCTGCTTTCATTTCTGTACCATATTTATAAAAACTGTACTCACTTGATTGGATTATTCTTTTATTCTTGCTTTCTCTTTTTTAAAAATACAAAGCTGTCCATTGGTTACTTTACCAATATTTACAGTAAGGTAAACAATATACAGTTGGATAACATTCTGATTACTTCAGTTGTTTTCCTTGCTTGTGCTGAACCAATGATCCAGATACTCAAAGGTTGAGCCTACGTGTAAGAGCAAGTTAGAGTAAAAAAAAAACATTAGGTCAGTAATTTACATTGCAAAAATCTGTTCACCCATTTATGAAAGCAAGTCCTAAATTTCCAGTATTTCTAACCATTTGATTAGGTTAATCCATGAGGCAAATCTTAGACGTTTCCCAAATCATGACTTTTTAATGCACACGTTTTCACTTTTTGTAAAGGAATGAATACTAAAAGAAACTTTGAATGGCTACTAGGCACTGCCTGCAGGCCGGGGAGATGGCTCAGTGGAATAAGTGCTTCCCTGGCAAGTGCAAGGGCCTGAGTTCAATCCCCAGCTCTGCCAAAAAAAAAAAAAAAAAAAAAAAAAAAAGGCCAGTATAGACACCTTTTGCTTAGATAATTAAAACAAACAAGGTGTTTTTTAGTTTCCTGTCTGAGTAGGGAAGTTATTGGTAGTGATAAGTTTTCTTTCAGGAATTTCACAAACTTTTGCATGTATGTGACTAAAGATATAGTCACGGATTCTGATGAGACTTTTTTAAACTACAAAATCATGTACTTAATATGACAGATTATGGCTTCAGAAAAATTCTTAATGTAACTTAAAGTGATTTGTTTCTTAGGTTCCAAATGATACTCAGAAGAAACAAGGGCTTACTGCCTATTATTTTTGTTTTCGTGAATGTTTAAAAAAGAAAAATTACTTACATAAGTATATATAGACATATATATAGAGAGAGGGGGATAGGTAGGTTCCAGAATGATACTTAGGCATAGGAGTTTAAAAGCAAGGTGGTTTTTTTTTCCTTGTATTTAGGACAGGGTATACAGGGTATCACTGTATAGATTGGACTTGTAGTGATTCTTCTGTTCATAGCTTCCCAAGTGCTAGGATTACAGGCGCACACCACCATGCCCAGTATCAAGTTGCCATCTCAGCGCACCCAGTGTGTGTGTGTGGGGGCAGGCCTTGGGGATTGAACTCTCAGCCCATGTGTCCACCTAAGCAGGCACTGTAATCTGCTGAACTATTTGGCCAGCCCTCCTACAAGTTTTTATTGAGTGATGACTAGAAAATTTTTCTAGTATTTGGAAAAATAATGAAAATATATCATGGTATCAAATGTTCTTTTCTGGTAAAAGAAGGAGCTGTAGAAAGCCTATATGCTAGGGGCCAGGGAGATGGCTCAGTATAATAAGTGCCTGCCTGGCAAGCGCAAGGGCCTGAGTTCAATCTCTGGTTCTGTCAAAAAAAAAAAAAGGAAAGCCAATGCTAGTGGTTGAGAAAACAAAATGAAAAAAATCCAAATAACTTACCCAGTTTAGGTTTCCATGAGGCAGATCTTGATGTGCAATATAAGGAAGGCCTTGCTGATGTGCAGCTGTGAATTCTTTGCAATACTAGTATCTCTTAGAAGCCTTAGAAATGAGGATAGAAGCAGGAACCAATTCAGAAGGAGTAAATAAGAAGTCAAATAAGAAATTGGAGGACATTTATAGCTATTCATAAATTATGCTTTGTGGAAAGTAGAGGTAGATGTGTAATTGAGCAAGAGATGCATTAGAGTAAGCCAGAAGTGTAGGCCATTGAGAGGTTCTCTGCTTAAGAATACTATCCTTTTTCCTTTTCCCTCAGATTCACTTAGCATCACATTCTGTTATTTAGAAATGTTTTTTAACTGTTGTTTTAGAATATGCAAATATATTGCGACTTTAAGGCCACTCAGACCTTGTTTGAATTAATCAGATTGTTTCTAGGAATTTAACTTGGGGGGAAATGAATGAGAAGAGCAGCAGAGAAAGCTGTTTTGGTAAAAAGGGTTATGTATAGAAGAGAAAAGTATCATTGAATTTTGTAACTCTAATAGTGAGTTCATTGAATTTTTTAGCTGAATGAAGTGAATAGCTGACTTAATTTCTGTATTTTATAATTGGAAAAAATTATTCAGAAATTGACTTTTCAGATTTTACAAGCTTCTTAATGATTAAAAACATGTCAGTTCTGTCCATTGTTCTCTTTACACCACCATATTGTTTTTGTATTCCCTAGTTATTCTTGGACTTTAAGGTTGGAAGGAACAGGACCAAAAGAAAAAAAGACAAAATATAATATGTGTATATATCTTTCTTTGTCTTTATAGTTAGCACCTTATAATATTCTAGATTCCATGTGAATGACAGGATCGGTTGAATTACCAATAGAATAAAAATAAAAATATTAGACTTTTACTAAAGGAATAACAAGTATATTGTCATTTATATTCATCAAAAACACAACTTCTGAGACAGTAGGATTACTTTTTGTGTAGAAAAATCTTAAGTGAGTAAAGGGAAACTAAAACTGACTGGAGAATCGAATAGTCCAGCATTACTTTAAAAAGTTGCATATGTGTAAATCAGTAGGGCCCAATGACATGCATTATAGGGCACTTAAAGATTTGGCAGATATCATTACAGAGGCACTAGCAAATTACTGTGCACAGGATGTGAAAAGAACAGAGTAAGGGTAGTGCTTCTAAGTCACCACTTTCATTAGTCTACTGTTCTCCCCCTAAAGCTGTAGAAACAAAAGCACTATACAAAACTCACATTATTTGCATTGCATTGCCCTTTGAAAACACCATTTATCCAGCCATATCCCATTTGCCCTTGTCATTTTCCCAATTTATGCATTCTAAATATAAATCTGGTGTGGAATTTAAGAGCTTGTGGTTTATGGAAGATAGGAAGAAGGGATATAATTCCCATTCACAAGGGCTCTAGAATCCCCATGTTCCTTGTACTCTTAACAGTCTGTATGTATTATTTGATCTCTGAACAGCCCAGAATGTGTCAAAGATAAAATTAGCTTAATGTGTTATACAAAAAGTTTACATTCTTTGGATTTAGTTTGTGTTATTAACATAGTCTTTCTTTACTTATTTCCTGTACTTCGTTTTCTTCCACTGAAGTATTTGGGAGAAATTGGGGTAGGGTGTCTATACAATAGGGAAGTTGCAAATAAAGTTGAAAAGTAAAAAAATCAGCTAAAGTTTCCTCACCTATGAAGCTGGAATAAAATGACTACTGGAGTAAGTTAGACATTAAATTTAGCATTCAATTTTGTCCACTAGGCAAAGGGAAATGTAGTAAATTATATGTTTTCTTGTGTTGCTTAACTAAAAGCATCTACTTTATCTTCTACTTTATGTTATGATTATTTTTGTATACATTGTGTTATGTCGATGAACTGTTAGAACCAGGTAGATCCATGTTTCTCTCCAACAGAGTTTAGCATAAATAAACAAATGGTGAAATATTTCCTTTGAGGAAAATAACTTTGTTTGGCACAGAAATCTAAGAAAAAATTTGTCATTTGAGTTCTTAGAAAGGAAATAGTAAAGTATGGGCAAGTATTTCTGCCAAGGTTTTATAAATGATATATAAACAGTTCTTTATATAGTCCTTTTTTTTTTTTTAATTGAAGCCAGAAGAATCACCGGAGATAATCAGAAAAGGGAGATAGCATTATGAACAAATCATGAGCTTTGTTGTCAGATGGATACTAGGTGTAGGCCCAGGTGTGTTTTGGATCTTGTGTAATCTTGCTGAGATTTAGTTTCCTCAGTTGTAAAATAAGCTAGTAGTATTTTTCTCAGTGGAATTATATTTTGGAAAAATCTGGGTACTTAATACTTTCTTTCCAGAAAATATAATATTTGAGCTGAATATGGGTTTTTCAGGTAAATACATTAGATTTTGCTGTTTGACTATGAGCAAGTTATTTTACAACTGGAAGCTTGGTTTCCTCATTTATAAAGTAGTAGTAGAAATATTGGAATAACTGGTAAAGACTACAATTGAGCACTTATTAAGTTCTTATTATAGTTATTAATGATACTGTAATAAATAAAATATTTTATTAATAACTATGTTTGGTCCAAGTGCATTAATTGAAAATTGGATTATGGTTCATTAATCAGCAATTCGTGACAGAACAAGACCGAAGTATTGGTAGGTTCTGATTCTTCTGATGATATTTAATCTCTTATAAAGTGTCATTGACTGGGGATTTAGCTCACTGATAACAGCCATGGGTTTGATCCTCAGGTTCCTGCCTACCCCATAAAATAAAATAAAATCGCAGTCATTTCCTAATAAGCAAAAGACGCTCTCACATCCCATTGAAAACAACTAAATAAATTATTCTGAAAGACCAGCCAACATGCATAAATGCAGTTTTGTATTATGATAGGGAACATAACTTGTTTAATATTTAGACTAATGTGACATTGTATCCTTTGTGCCAATACACATTTTACATTCACAAGCTGTTCCCGTAGTGTAGTGGTTATCACGTTCACCTCACATTTTACATTCACAGAACCATATTCATATTTGTTTATATCATACAGGTTTCTTTTTGCTTGTTTGCCTTTGCTACTCTCCCATCACTAGTCCATACTGAAACATTCATTTATGTCATGCATTTGCTTTAAGGAACTGTGTTGTTTGAAATATGGGATCATAGTATAAATACTAAAACTACAACACAATATACTTTAATGGGTTTAAGTGCTTATTGTGAGCAGCAGTTTGCCCTATGATTCTACCTTTCTTTTGGCTATAGATAATTTGTTGCTTCTTATTTATTTAAATTTTTACTTGTTTTAGCATTGTGACTTCTAAGGTTCTTATATTCTTGAGTGGAAAGTCTGTAAAGATATTTTTATTTACCTTGAGTATAGTTACAGCTCAGTCTTTGCCTGATAATTGTATCGTTTTAGTTATTTAAGGATCAGTCTTGATTGAATGTTCTTTCTCTTGAACATAGGTAACACTTTTGTTTTTGTCATATGTCTAATAGTTTGAGACTTTTGTTAGATACTGAAGATGAAATGTTGTAAACTTTAGATTGTTACGTGTCTCAAAATTTTTTAAAAATCTTTTTCAGGTTTTCAAACCTGAGAGCTGACTTGACTATATTGCAACTTCATACATCAATCATTTTCTAAATCTGTAAAATAGTGGTAATAAAATTACAAATTATAGGAGTTGAGAGAATTAAAGTGTTAACATAAAGAGCAGGCACAGTGATACACACCTGTAACCCAAAGCTAAAGTGGAAAGATGGCAATTTCTAGGATATCCTGGGGACACAGCATCTCAAAGTGGTAGAATTAAATGTATGTGAGGCACTTAGCTATTCATGGAAGGTATAGCAAAAGCTATGTAAAAAATAATATTTATATATACATATTTTTTTCTTACATGTATTTAGTGCAGTGTCTATAGGTCTTACTACACAGATCGGACTTGCAGTGATCCTGTTTTTCAGCCTCCCAAGTGCTGGGATTACAGGCTTTTGCTATCACATCTCAATCTTAGTCTCAGCATGCCCCAGGGAAGGACCTACAGGGTGTTCAGGGTCTCACTACTAGATCAGACTCATAGTGATCCACCTGTTTTCAACCTCCCAAGAGCTGGGATTATAGGCGCTGTCACCACGCTCAGTCTCAATTATCTCAGCTCACCCTGGGGGCGAGCTGAGACTAAGATTGCCCTGCTATGCAGGCCCTGGAATCAAACCCCTGGCCCCTGCACCTCCTTGTAGGCGCTTTAATCTGATGAGCTATTTGGCTAACCCTCAAAAAACTTCCAAAAAATAGTTATGCTAATAAAGGAAATCGTTGGGCATATAATATCATCAGGATTCTGAAGAAGTGAAAAGTGATTAGGTAGGAATATCTTCTAGACAGGAGGACTGGAGTGGACATGGTGCTGAGAATTATTTAGTGGTCTGATCAATTCAGCAGATAGTAATACTTGAAATCAGAAGCTTTGTAGATTACTAATTTTTTTTTTTTTTTTAATTCCACCATGAGCAAGGATTTTCTCTCTGGTTGCCCAGTTTATTCCCATGCTGTATGATTAATAGTTTTTAAGGGGAGGCTTAGAGTGAAAAAGCACTTTTTTTTTTTTACCATTTCTTAGCTTTCTGGATCATTGTTATGGCTATTTTCCAGTCCTTTCCTGCCAGTTTCATTATGTTCCCTCTGGTGGCTGGCTCTCATTTCTCTGGTTTCATTTTTGTCAGGAAGGATGTTACATACGTGCACTTTATCCCCGAACGCTGAGAGAGTACTTGTCAAGTTGACAGTTGGTGTGACTACTGCCTGCCACTTGACATGGAAAACGACACCTACAAATCTGCATTTGCAGCTCTGGGCCCAAGGAAATTCATGTGAGAAGATGTACTTTATCAAGGAGAAATAAGTTATCCATGAACATTTACAATTTATGCTTTTAAAATGTGTTCTTCCTTCAAACTATTTCTCCCACATATTCTCCATGCTATTATGATACCATATATTTTCATGTAAGTAAAAAAAAACAGAAAATACTGAGAGATAGGAAGGCTGGTATCTAATAATGAATAAGGTATACTTCATTTGTTTGTTCTGCACCTCACATCATTGGTCTCCTTCCTGTTTTGACACCTACAATGGTTCCCTAATATCTACCAAATATACCTCTATAGCCAGCATTTAAAGCAATTCATTATATGCCTCCCAACTTACTTTTTAAGATGTCTTCTCTTGGCTTCTCATAGTCCCACTGATTTTCAAACAGTTTTTTATAGGCTCTTGAGGATTCATTTGGAAAGGTGATGATCAAATAACTAGGGGTTGTGTCTTTTATTTCTTCCATCAGAGTCCTTAGACTTTAATCTCTTGCATGTATTTCTTACTTTCAAATAGCAGTCTATAACTGAAAGATACTTGAAAATTACTCCATTGGCCTGCCCAGATGATTAGTGTGTGTGTCGCTATGTCTTTCTGTCTCTTTGTTTTACATCCCCACTTACACACATTCCCTAAAACCCTGTATTACATTTTCTTCGGGCATTTTCTCTCTAATTCCATTCTGAAGGAGAATGCTGGTCCCTCAGTCTTGATATGGTGAATTTTACTGATTATTTGGAGTGTATCACAGTTTTAAATCATTTGTTTCTAAAGAACTTTTAGGAAATTTGGGGATTAACTTATGTTACATTTCCAAAATCCAGGGGCTAATATATACTTTGTTAAGTTATGACCCTGTATACATGAAAGACACAGAAATAGTTCTGGTTGGTGGAAATATCAATTCTTAAGTTTAGAATAAAATTTTTCAATGATTGTGTGCTTCTAAAATGTCAATAGGAGGAATGGAGATAAAGATCTTTGACACAGTGCCTGCCTGGCAAACATGAGGTCCTAAGCATGATTCCTGGTACACACACAAAAGTTGATTAGGTTTAGTAAGAGAGTATGATTCGGCACATATAAAATTATTTAACTTATAATAATTTGTTTTATGTTAATATATGAGATATGATTGAAAAATATATTTAATTAAAAAAAATTACCACAAAAAATGCATTGCCATCAGTGCCCTTCAGAATATTCTTCCTCACTATCACCACTTATACTATAGTTCTTGGCAGTTTCTAAAGCAGTTCTGGAAGTCCTCTTTCATAAGTATCTTTACTTGTGCTGTTGTGGTTGCCTGTATGTCCTGAATCAGTTGAAAATATTTACCTTTCATGGTCATTTTAACTTTGGGGAAAAGCCAGAAGTTGGAAGGTGTCAGATTCTGGTGAATGACATAGATTGGGACATACTCATTAGTATTTTCATGAGCTTGCCTTGCGGTTAGATGGCACTCACCAGTGGTATTCACCATATTTGTGATCATACCTTGTAAAGATATTTATAAAGGAGAATTTCTAGAACTGTTATTGCATAAAATGGCAAGAAAGATGGGCTTCACTGTGCTCAAAGCAAGGGGGACTATTTTTAGGGCAGTTCATGATAGTGTGTCTCTTAGTGTAATTTAAAAATCAATATATTCACTGTATGTTTTTATCATACCCCATATCTATATGTGAAGCCTAGATAGTGGACATTTTTATTTTAAATTTTATGGAAGAGTTTTATTTATCCTAGTGATTCTTTTTCTTCCTTAGCTTCTTTTTGTTTTTTTGGTGGAACCGGGGATTGAACTCAGACCTGATGCTTGCCAGGGAAGTGCTTATTCTACTGAGCCATCTCCCTGGCCCCCCACTTCCTTAGCTTCTTAACAGATTGGTCTCAGGAATTTCTTATTCTTTTTTTGTTTTGTTTTGTTTACTGTATTGAGACAGGGGCTCACTGTGCAGTTTAGGCAGGCCTCAAACTCACAGCTGTCCTCTTGCCTCAGCCTTCTGGGTGCTGGGATCATAGATGTGTGCCACACCTGGCAGGAGTTTCTTTTCATATCAATTACTTGAAAAATTTTGTAATTATTATACAGCTTATTTTTTAAGAATACATGCTATTTTAAAAGAACACATACTATTTCCTTTTTATCTTAGTCATAAAGTACTTAGTTCTCTGAAAATGCTTTCACACTGGAAATATTTATGTTTACATAGTAGATTAGTAGTATGTCTCATAATAATAGTTTTCTTATTTCACGTACTTTTTAAGCTTTAGTTTTCCTGTCTTATAAATAGAATGTTAATGATGTAATGTTATTTTATATTTAACATTTTCACATTGGAATGTTAATATGTAAATATTGCTAGACAATTTTTAAGGACTAGACATGCTGCTAAACATCCTATAGTATATAAATAGAATATCACCCTACAATAACTTTTAATCCCTAAAGGATTATGGTACCTAGATTGAGAAAATTTGAGCCAAAGTCAAATATCACTTTTTGCCTTATGTAGAATATATTTAATTTAGAAATATTTTTTCTCCTCTGTACAGGCATACAAAGCCATTACCCTAATTGAGACAGTTCTTAATAAGTTTAGTAAAGGACATCTCTTAAAATGAATTTTCTTAAAAGAAAGCTGTAATTATGAAGTTGTGTATATGTCTGTGTGTTTGTGCGTATGTGTACTATATGCATCACTACAATGAAATAAAAATTAGAACGTTTTAGTAAATATCCCACCAACAATAGACTCTTAAGGATCTGGTATCAGCATAATGCTCCTTAGTCTTACTTCAGGGTCCCCTCTAACAGAGAAGATTACTTACCTTACTGGAAGTATTATCTTTAAGGTCTACTTTCTAAATGTTTTTGTGCTCTCAACTGCATTCTTGTACTATAAATAAGGATATCTTTGTATCTTCATGTTAAGCATACTGATGTTAATACCTTCTATATCTTTGTATGCCATTCTCCCTGCTTATATAAAGAACATTGAAGTCGACTCACACAGAAATAGTTTTGGGTCATATTCACATACTTCTCTGAAACATGTTTTTCACTTTTACATACAACGTATTTTGACTAATACAGAGGTTGGTTTTTCTTTTATAATAGCTATATGTTTTATGGAATGTGCATAGGTACTTTAGTTTATTATTCCATTAAATATTTGGTTTCAATTTTTCGACAACTTTAAAGAATATTAAGGGGGCTGGTGAGATAGCTCAGTGGACTAAAGCGTCTGCTTAGTCAAACCTTCGGCAAGCTCAGGGACTGCTATTTGATCCCTGTCACCATATGTAGTGCCAGCCCTGCCCCCAGGGCAGTGTAGTCCATACTGGGGAGGCTGAAAGCAGGAGGATCACCACAAGTCTGAGCCGCGTAGTGAGACCCTGGAATAGCCAAATGCATTTTAGAAAAAAGAGTATTACATATACATAGGTACTGCTTGTGTATGCATGTGTAATACTGGGGATTGAACCCAAAGAACACTGAATTATATTTTTAACTTTAAAATATTCTTTACAAAAAATTTTAAGACAAGTTCCTGCTAGGTTGCCAACACATACTTTGACTTCCTATCTTCTTGCTTCAACTTCCCAAATAATGGAGATTATAGGTATATGCCACCATACCAGCCATGTACATGCTTTCATACTAAGTTTTTTTTTTTTTTTCTAGCAATAAAAGTAGTAATGTTTAGTGCTACTGGGGAATAATTAAGATAATCAAAATTGTTTGAGCTTGAACTTTTTTGGAACTTGTAGACTGTTATTTAATTTCAAACTGTGTGGTGACTTTAATTGTACCATAGAAGACCTTGTCTTCATGCAGTTTTTAAAGTAAATGTCATTGCTCAGCATGGCTTGACTAATGTCTTTGTTTAAAGGATGTAGCAGCTGTTCTAACCAAAATTTAGCCAAAAAATGGGATATAAAAGAAATACTTAAAAATTACTTAGGTAAGTATATTTTTGTTTTAAGAAATATTAAAATTTTAAGGCCAATGAGATAGCTCAATGGACTAAGCACTTGCTTAGGCAAGCGCAGGAGCCAGGGTTCCATCCCTGGCACTAAATGCAATGCTGGCCCTGTCCCCTTGGTGTGCTGAGCCAATGATGGAATCTAGGTGTGGTGGCACACTCCTGTAATCCCAGCACTAGGGAAGCTGAAGACAATAGGATCACTATGAGTCTGAGCTGTGTGGTGAGACCCTGCACTCACAAAAATAAGAAATATTAAAGTTTTATCTATTTATTTTTTACTTTTTTTTTTTCCGGAACTGGGGATTGAACTCAGGCCCTTGCGCTTGCCAGGGAAGAACTTATTCCACTAAGCCATCTCCCCAGCCCAAAAGTTTTAAAAGCAGATCATTCACGGCAGAATGACCATTCAATTGCTTTATTGGTGAAAGAATCCTAGCACTGTCTGAATACTTCTAACAAGCTGTCCAATTTAGAATGTATTTTATTGTTGATGTTTATCTCATGATATACCTCTAGATGCTGTGTAAATTTTAGATCCATTAATTTTCAAGGCATACAGTATAATAATAGATACAGGGTATATGGCTTTGGGCTTTACCTATGCTATTGTTGATGAGTTATACATATACATCAGGTTTTTGACTCTTGGGATCTCCTTTCCTTTCTCTATTGTGTAAGCTTGATGGTTCTTAAACTTTTTGAGTGCTAAAATGTTGTGACTTATTATCTTGCACATTCTTTTAAGAATGATATCTTCAGATTTATATTTCCTCAAGTCAGTGCGGAACAGATCAGCAGCATTGAAAAGCCAAGTGGAAGATTAAAAACATTTTAATCTCAGAAGTTTTTAGGTCCTGATGTAGTATTTGGTCAGTCCTCTGCATGTGAGTGTGTGTGTATGCACACTTTTGTGTGTGTGTGTATATGTTCATTGGCTAATAAAATTTTTTTTACCATATTTTATAAAGAACCGTTTATTCTCAGTTTTGCCTTTCCAAAAATACTTGAAATCCCAATGTGGAAAAGCTCTAAACTTAAATTATCTAGTAATTTAATATAAAATCATACTGCAGTAAAAAAAATTAATATATTTGAGTGCACCAAGACTAGAATATGAATTATCTAGTAGCTAACAATGCTCTTTAAGTTAATCCTTACATTGCTGAATTATAATGTCAAGAAACATTTTCAAAAATTTATAGAAAGAGGACAGTTTATTGATAAATGAACTGTGCAACTTGAAACTGCTATAATTTTTGAAATAATTTAATGACATGTAAGCCCTTTTAACTGATACTGTATCTTTTAGAATTTATTCAGTGTATTGTTATCTTAACTAAGAATATAATTTTTGATCTATGTTTCTAAGTTATGTGATATTTCTCTAATAAATGTATGAGTAGAATTAGTTATCTCTATGCTGTTCTACTACCACAGAATTTTTACTTAACCTCTGGTGTTCAGATGTTAAATTTAATAATTATGTTTGATAATTCTGTATAATAACTGTTGGAGCCATGTAGTTACTAAATATAAATTAAATGTGTAGAAGATACTATTCTTTCCCCACATTAGCAATAGTGAAGACCTATTTCAAAACATATTTTTTAGTAGTTGTTTGAGGGTTGAGTTGTCACTCTTTGTGAAAAACTAATAACTGAGGCAGTTGGATGAAGGAATATTTCTAATGTAATCTTAGAAATTAGGATTCAGGAAAATAAAAACTATTTTGTAGATTAAAGCTCTCCCTGTGTTATATTAAATTTTAATAACATTGATATTCTGCTTGCTTTCTGAAACCTTTTATTACAAACAGTTATGAATATGAACATCTCATTTGACTGCTGATGAACAGAGGGGAAATCTAAATTAAAACTTTAAATACCACTATTTAATTACCCAAATGGCTTTGACTGTGTTAAAGAGTGCCTGGGATTATTCTGTTTTTCAATTTGTTTTAATGCTTCCTTGGTAAAAGCTGATGGATTCCCAAGCCCATTGCTGTCACTGATGAACTATATAAAGATAAATGACATTATGGTAAATTCCACTTAATGACACATTTTTAATTTTCAGAACACAGACATTTTCAGGCTAGTGAATGAAGGCTAATTACCTCAAGATCAGAACAAAATAACTCCTCATTTCGAAAGATAATAGAAAAGAAATGTTGCAGATTAATGATGCTATTTATCTTTAAAGGAAAAAAATTTTATCTTTATCCAGATAACATAGCTCCCTGAGGAGCATGGTTATAAAATGAATCTGAAGTCGCAACTTAATAGGTTATTAAAATTGTGAGTGCAGGCTCTCCTTTAGTCTTTCCATAAATTTAAATTGAAGGTCTGCTGTATTCAAGAAGGAGCAGCTTGTTTATGAGGCCAAAGGGAGCAACATACTTTACTGACAAAAGATGCACTTAACCTCATTTTCATATCTTGTTTCTTTATTTCTCTGGATGAAACTATTTGAAAAACTAGTTTGAAATTTTGTTACCAGTCTAATTGATACCTAATGAAGGACCACACTTGTACTACATGCTGAGTGCTTTTCTCAATATGTGTAAATCAGTTTGTTATCTGATTTAATTATGTGTGTATATATGTATTTTTTAAACATTTTAATTTTGTTACCCAAGAGGAAAATACCTTGGCCTATAAGGTGGTGATTTTTTGGTTTCAGTTAGAATTTATGTAATAATTGTTAAATAAATAAATCATTATTCACAGGTAAAGGATTAGAAGTAGCCCTTTTGTTGCACTCCCCCACAAATAACAAAGTAGTGACTCATAATATTACTTGGTCATAGTAATATGAAACTATTCTTCAAATCTAAACTCCTAAAAGGAAAAAAAATCTAAACTCCTCCTCTGGTAATATACTTATTATTTGTTTACCTATGAGATGAGATAGAATTTTCTGTAATTTTCATTCTTATCTTTGGATAGTACATGTTCAATCTTTATATTGATCATATTTCTGAACAACAGAAAAATGTTTGTGACCAATATACATTGGAAATGTGTTTCTTGCATCAGATAGAAATTTTGTTTGATTATTGTGAGACATTACTTTTTTCCTTTGCAGTTTTATTTGTTCCAGATACAAAGCCCATTTAATCTCATAAGGAGAGGATGTGATTGTCCCCTAGATGTGCAATGAAAGCTTCTTTGTTTCTAAAATGTAACTTGTTTAAGTAGCTTTGATTGTGGAATTTAGGACTAAATTTAATAAAATAATTTTAAATTAATCTGAAATCAAATAATCATATTTACAAAAATTGAAGGAAAGTAAACAAAATGTACTTCATTTACTATACTGATTTTCTTTAAAACAAAACAAAACTGCTTTTTTTCCCCAGTGATTTGGGTTGAGCCCAGGGCTATGTACATACTGGGCAATTGGTTTACTACTGAGCTATGTAGCTAACCCTTATCTCATTGTTCTTAGTTACTAGTACTTAAGCGAGTATTATTTATTTTAGATTTCCAGTAATATCCTCTACCTTTTATTCTTTACTGAAGGTGTATCTATCGTATAATGACTTAAGGTGAGAAATGGTAAGAATTCTGAAGGTTATGTCTTACAAAAACTCATAAAAACAAAAATAATTTTTTTCTTAATATCAGAATATTTGGCTTATGTAATGTTCTTATTTCTAATTTCTGATGAGAATAATTGCAGAAATAAAAAGATGTGTGTTTTGTTCATGTGAAAAATTTCAGTAATTCCTCGTTTATATTCTCTAAATCCACTTTTAGATGTGACAGACAATGTGTACTATAAGCTTATGTGTTATTTCCCAGTGATTTGGGGGAGTTTTTAAAATTTATCTCAATCTTTTAAAAAGTTATGAAAATTTTAGGAATTGAACCAACCTTTAATAAACTATAGAACTATGTAGTACTATAATATATAGAATGTATGTAATGCATGTTTTATATCAGGTTATTATCTTTAAAGTGAAAAATAATTACTTCATATTTATTGTCACATAATACACACTGAGATATTCTGGGGCTCTTATAAGATTATGTCCATATTCTTATGGTTCTCAAGTATTACTGCTTTAAACTTCCAACAGTATCTTCTACATGTTCTTATTTATAGTAAAAGATAAGTTTATTCTGAAGACATGTCAAAGAAAATATCAGGAGTTAATCAATCAGGTTTACACTTTAATGTCAAAAATAAACTTAGTATGGATATGAAAAAATGTATGTCAGTTTTTTAATTGTGCATGTTTTCTTTTCCTGTGATGATCATCTCGAATGCATGTTGTTTGGAAAATCTTTCTTTATACACTCTCAATAGTTATTTAGTCAAATATGTATTTTCAAAATTCTAGACTGTTTTAGTTTCTGTTGTGTTTTGAGAGTCTTGCTATGTGGTTCAGGCTGACCTTGGACTCACTATGTAGCCTGTGATAGCCTCAAACCCACAACATTCCTCCTAGTTCTCCTGCCTCAGCCTCCGGAGTATTGGGATTCCAAATGTATGCCGGTTTGTAATTTCAGCTTCAAAATTCTATTTAAAAAGCAAATCATTGGTTCTTTACACTAAATGCTCTTCTAGTTCCTTTTGACGAATTCTGCTGTTATACTTTAACAATAACTATAAAAATTATGTGGGAAACAAATTTAAGGTCATTCATTTGCTAATCTTTTCATGGCAAGGCTCACAAAATAATAACTCTTATGCCTCCTTTACAACTTGGCTGTTTTGAGTTTGTGACGGGGAATGGATGGAGCTGAGTATGAAGATTTTTACTATGGTAGAAGAAATATTGTAGATTTAAAACTTTAAATGCAAACATAATTAATAATGAGGCCTTATTGGAATTTCCCAATAATACATTACTTTCCTACTCTATTCTTGATTACCAGGTTGGTTTTTTTTTAATTGTTTTTGGTAAAGAGTCCTGCTATGCAGCTCAGATTGATCTGTTTTTGGCCTCCCCAGCATGGGATTAGAGGCATGTGCCCCAACTCGGTGTCAGGCTCAGAGCATCCTGGGGCAGGGCCAGCATGGCCTGTGGTCCCAGAGATCAAACCTTGGTCCCTGTGCTTGCCTAAGAAGGTGCTTAATCTACTGAGCTGTCTTGCTGGCCCTTACCAAGTTATTCTAATTATTACGGTTTAATTGGTAGACCATGCAATCTGGAATGAAAACCTAAATTTTAATTTTGACACTAAATTTAGTTTTCTCTGTGATAGTATATAACTTCTTTCTCCCTTTATATATCTTTTTTTTTTTTTAGCATGTAAAAAATTAAAGAAGGGTTTAAATGTGTTTAAATTGTATTCTACAGAGTTTAAGGAAAGGAAAAACGTTATAGGAAGAGGAAGCTATATCTATCCTCTACGGCTACCACACATACACATACTTTACTGTTTATAGAAGCAGATTTTTTTGTCTTTTTTTTTTTTTTTTTTTTTTTTTTTTTTCCTAAATAAGTACTCTCCTTAAGGCTTGGATGATAAAATAGTACTTCTTTTAAAACAAGAGCAAATTGTTCGAGACCAGCCTGAGCCTACAAAGTGAGCTTAAGGCCGGCCTGAACTGCATAGTGAGACCCTGTCTCAAAAAGACCAAAAAAAAAAAAAAAGGCTTTTAAGGCATTTCAAGACTCGATCAGGACTGGCAAGCTATGGCTTTATAGGCCATCTATCCCAGTACTTGTTTATGTAAATAATGTTTTATTGGAGGCAGATGGATATAATCCCAGTACTCTGGGAGGCTGAGGCTTAGGTGAGAGGATTACAAATTGGAGCCCGGCCCACTTAACTTCCTGAGGATTTGACTCAAAAAAGGGCTCAGTAGGTAGATTAGTGAGAAAGTCCTAAGTTCAGTTTCTTGTATTTAGGGGGGATGCTTTATTGGAACAAAACCTTGTTCAATAGTTTATGTATGGTCTGTGACTGCTGAGCTAACTTTTAAGGTGGAGACTGTTAAGACAAGCAAAGCTCAAAGTATCTAGTACCTTGCAAAAAAATATTTGCCAGTTCTTGGACTAAGTAGTCTCTAATCTTAAACTTGAAAATTAGTTCCTAGAGGTGGCTTAATTTATGCAGTGTGCTGTTCTTCTCAGACTGTACAATAATTCTTGGCTAATTTCTTTGTTTCTTAAGGTATTATTGAGAAGCAGTCTTCATGACTGTTCATATTGTTTCATACTTTCTGGATAATTGGGTAGGCAAAATTATGATATCCAAGATGATTATCAGACATTTTTAGACATACTCTGGTAAAATTTCAGATTATATAAATCTAAAACAAGTTTAATAGGAGTCTAGAGAAAGAGTAATCTGCTAAGATCTTTGGGTTTCAATTTTAGTTTTTGAAGAAATGTGAATTTAATTGGTATCTGAAGTCTAAATGGGATTTTAATAGCCATCAAGAAAGTCATGGAGGGCTGGAGAGATAGATGGTTCAGTAGAATACGTGCTTCCCTGGCAAGTGCAAGGGCCTGAGTTCAATTCACGGTTGCACCAAAAAAAAAAAAAAAAAAAACCCAAAAAGTTAAAGATTTTCCATGAATAAGAAAGGTATGGAGAAGGAAATGAATGTATAGGTCCTGAAGATTACTGTGTTCATTGGAATACAAAATGAGATAATAGTAATAAGGAAGGAAAGAAAAAAAATTAAAACAAGGAAAAAAAGCAGATTATTACATGACAATCATTACTATGGAAGATACTTGTAATCATGTTATGTTCCTGTTTCTTGATAAAGGATATTCTTCAGTGGTATATTCTATAATCATTAAATGATTAATTTTACAATTATTTAATAGAATACTATTATTGTATATTCAGTTAAAATGCAAGTAGTAAAACAGAATGAACCTAACTTGCACTTTTTAAACATTTACGGGGGCTGGGGAGATAGTTCAGCAGCATAAGCACCTCATCTGGCAAGTTCAAGGTCCTGAGATCAATCCTAGGTACCAATAAATAAATGAATAAATAAGCATTTATATAAGGATAAAAGGACTGAATGTATTAAAAGCTGGAATGGTTATCTTTGGGTGATAGAGTTAAGAGGTTTGTTTAATACTTATACAATGAATATTTTTAATTTATGTTTACCTCTTTTTTTTTTTTTTTTTTTTTTTTAATAAAGAGGAGTAATGCAGACCTCCATTTGGAGTAGTAACAGAATACCAGAGACTGAATTTATAGTTAAGTCACAAAAAAACCAGTTTTCACATATGAAATAGTTGTTTATAAATAATACAGGATACTGATCTTGGAAAGAAATAAATTATTACTGCCCTCTGTATTGCCTGTTCCCAGATTGTGGAATAGGAAAAGGGGATCTATTAAATCTTGAAGGTGCACATGATGAGATAATGTTTGGACTATGGGAGGTCAAGAAGTGTAGGATTTGTGGATAAGTTTGCTGGAGAGAAGAAAGATGTATGAAGACAGAAGTATGATCTGCAAATTGATCCTCTTGAGTTTTGGGTTGGGTATTGATCTGCGTATGTTGTGAGAGGAAATCACCCAAGGCTAGAAAAAATTTAAAAATAAGTAAGTATAAGAATTCATTTAAAGCTATAAATCATTTAAAGCTATAAATTTCTCTTTTTGCACTGCTTTGTCTGTGTCCTAAAGGGTTTGTCTAGAAAACTGTGAAAAGAAGGAAAATAAAAATAAAAAACAAAACACTAATGAAACCAATTAAATATGAAAGAAGACATTATCAGTAAGGAAAGAAGGGATATCATGTAAATATTACAGATGTTCAAAGTTTAAGGGTATCACGAACAATTTTAAGTCAGAAAATTTAACAATATAGATAAAATTGCAAATTCCTTGTAAGACTCAAAGACGAGTTAAGAAGAAATACATAAAGTGACTGATGTTGACTTGGTAGTGTAAACCTTCCTACATCCAGTTCCAAAGAAACATTAGTGATACATTATCCCAAATTTTCAAAAAGAAATAATAGAAATTCAGTAAGTTCTTTACAGCTCATATTTTAAGTCATATATTACCATGACACAAAAACCAGACATTTTAAGAAAGTTATTAAGATCAATATTCTTGACTAACATAGGCAGAAAAATCATTAATAAAATATGTAGTATATTTAAAGCATAGTATTTTTTATGGCCACATGTAAGATTAGTTTAATATATGAAAAGGAGTCAATGTACTAAGAGACTAGAAGAACCAGGTGATTACTTCAACTAGTGCAAACAAACGTTTTACAAAATCCAACATCCATTCATGATAGAGTAAAAAAAAACAAAAAACAATATAAGGAGTAAAAGAGTGCTTTCTTAAATTAATAGAGGGCCTCTTTTTAAAACCTACAGCCAAAGACTGAATGCTTTCACTTTACAATTGGAAACAAGACAAGGCTGTTCCTTTTCAGTAGTTCTATTCCATCTTGCACTGGAATACATGCTACCAGTCATGCTAAGATGAGAAAAAGAAATAAAAGGCATACAGAGTGGAAAGAAAGATATAAGATGAGTCTGTAAAAAGCTACTAAAACTCCTAAATAAGCTTAGCAAAATTTTGTAGGAAACAAGGTTAATACACGAAACTAATTGTATTTCTGTATATGTGCTATCAAGAAACTACAGCTTTTTTAAAATGACATTTACCATGATAGTAAAAATGTGATGTATGAAGCAGTCATTGTTAACAAAACATATTAACATACACTGAAAACTACAAAGCAATGCAGGGAAAAGTTAGTTGATCTAAATAGAACTACATGGTGTTCATAGACTAGAACATTCACTTTAAAATTTTCAGTTCTTTCCAGGTTCATCTGTACATTCAGTACAATACCAATTGAAAGTTCAGGTTCTTAGGGCTGGCCAAAGAACCATGTGTGAAAGAATTTGGTTTGAAGAAGTTTTTTAAAGTTAAATAGGCCTATTTGACCTAAAAGTTTTGCTTTCAGGTATTTACCCAAGAGGGGGGGGAAAAGCCCCATTAGTTGCATTTATAATAGAAACTTAACCTATCTTGTCCTAATCAAGTGATAAACAAATGATGATATGCTCATTTAAAGCAACAAATTACTGTTACATTCCATAACATAGAGCAATCCCTGAAGCATCATACTGTCATCAAAACCATACACAATGGACATAAACTTTACAAATCTGTCCCTGTGACCTTTTATAAAAGATAAAATCAGTGACAGAAATCAGACCAGTATTTGCCTGAATGAAAAAAAGAGATTTATTTTTGTGAAGAACCACAAAAGGAAACTTTTGGAGGCATGAATGTTTTCTATATCTTAACTGATGGATAGATATTTAGTTTTTTTTCCAGAACTGGGGATTGAACTCAGGCCCTTGTGCTTGGTAGGCAAGTGCTTTGTTCACTGAGCCATCTCCCCGGCAACTGATGGATTTTTTTTTTAATAACATTTTTTATTACAGTGTCTCGCTACACATCATGGATTCTTTTTTCGCGGGGGTTGGGGGTGAGCTCAGCCGGCCCTGCGGGGAGGGGCTGCCATGGCATGTGGTGCTGGGGCTCAAACCGTGGTCCCTGAGAGGCGCTCTAGACCACTGAGCTATCTTGCCAGCCCAACTGATGGATATTGATGGACTTACACATTCATTTTTCAAAATTTCTGAAGTATAACACTTTTTAAAAATTTTTTTTGAGATAGGGTCTTGCTCTGTAATTTGGGCTGGCCTTGAACTCACTGTGTAGCACAGTTTGGTCTTAAACTTGGTGACTGCCTGCCTCAGTCTCTCAAGTACTAGAAGTATAGGTGTATGCCACCACCCTCTTTTTGTGAACAGATGAGGAAATAGTTTCTACATACTTAAATTCACTTTCATGGTAGTTTAAAGAATTTAAAACTGAGTAGCACATCAATAAATAATATGGGAAGATTTATTGAGCTTATTTAAACAAAATGTATGGTACTTAAAAATCAAGTTTTACCAGAATACACAATGAAATGAGAAATTATTTTTAATCTTTTATTATCTATTTGTTATAAGGTCTCGCTATTTATCTCACCTCATAGTTATCCTCCTGTCTCAGCCTCCTCAGTGCTGGATTACAGGCATCTGCCACTATGCCCAGTTTCAGTGGCTAGCTCAGCGCTGGGCCAGAACAGCATATGGCACCAGGGATTGACCCTGTATCCTTGCGCTTGCGAGGCAGGTACTTAGACTGCCAAGCATCTTCCCTGGCCAGAGAAACTATTTAGAATGTATCAAATGGGGAAAATAGAACATATAGCAAGATTTCATTTTTATTGTTCAGAATATTGGGGGGCATTATTTTATGATTGGATATATAGAAAGAAAACACATTAAATACTAACAGCGGTAGGTATATCCTGTAATCCTAGGATTGGATAGGCTGAGGCAGGAAGATCATTGCAAGTTAGAAACAAGCCTGGACCACATAGAGTTCAAGGACAGCTACAGCTGCTTTGCAAGATCCTATCTCAAAAGTGAGTGAATGAATGAATGTCAATTTTGGTTAGGGTAGTAGTAGCTTTTTTTTTTTTTTTAAAGTAATTAAAATATATTTAAAATTTGAACTTATACATATTTTTCTCTCCCCATTAGACTATAAGTACCATAACACCAGGGACTTTTTTTTTTAAATCTTTTCCCAACCTTTTTGTGTATCTCTAGAGGCTAGAATAGTGTTGCATAAATATCTGTTGATTAATGAATTGACTTTTGTAGCTACCGTAGACTAGATTGTTTTTTCCATTGAGTCATCTGATTTTCATTGCATAGTTTTGATTAGAACTTTACGGTGTATTTCCCTATATAACGTTTTCCTTTTTTGTTAGATATATGCAAGTCATTTTAGACTTTACTACAATGTATTGAACATCCTATTGGTTTTTTTATTAATTTCTATTGGGGTTTTAATTGGAATTGTACTAGTTACTAATTTGGCACCTTTTAGTGAGGAGTTTTAAGATGTTTAGGAGTATGGAATGAAGTATTTAGTGTTTTTTGTCCTACATGATGTATAATTTCAATATTACTTGGCATATTAAATATGT
This sequence comes from Ctenomys sociabilis, assembly GCA_004027165.1. Classification (NCBI taxonomy): domain Eukaryota; kingdom Metazoa; phylum Chordata; class Mammalia; order Rodentia; family Ctenomyidae; genus Ctenomys; species Ctenomys sociabilis. Next base: position 5,006 of record PVKA01024663.1, on the reverse strand, counting down.
TTTTCATTATTATTATTATTATTTTATTTATTTATTTATTTTTTAAACAGAACCAAGTATTGAACCCAGGCCCTTGTGCTTGCCAGGGAAGCGCTTATTCTACTGAGCCATCTCCCTGGCCCAACTATCATTTTTAATGTACTTGGTTGTTACAGGGTCTCACTGTACAGCTTGGACTCGTAGTGATCTTCCTGTTTGTTTTCACCCTCTCCAGCACTGGAATTACAGGCATATGCTACTATGCCTAGACTCTATGGCAGGTTTAGCTCAACCCTGGGGGCAAGGCTGGAGCAGCATGTGGTGCCAGGGATCAAATCGTGGTCTCTGTGCTTGCCTAAGCTTGCCTAAGCAGGCACTTTAGTTCTCTAAACTATCTTACTAGCCCCTAACAAATGTTTTAAAGAATGCTTTAATTTTGTTTGATCTACAAGTCACTTATTTCAGATTAGTTTTGGACAGAAGTTTTTTTGTTTTGCTTGTATTAGGAATCAGACTCAAGACTTTGCTCTTGTCATGCAAACGCTTAAGCCCCTGAGCCACATTCCTAGCTCCCAGATTAGTTTTGGTATCACAATGTATGTCTCTCCTTTTCTTCCAATCACCTGTGTTTTTAGTTAATTTCCTCTGAGAAACTCCAATGTGAGTCCTCCTTTATTCAGCCATGTTGAATCAGCACTTTAATTTTGTTGATGGTCCTGCTATCTAGTTTCATTTGTTCTTTATATCCTTTCCTAATATATACTTGTAGATCTGTGGTTGAGTTTTGTTTTTTTTTCTTAAACTACTTTAATGCAAATTGTGTAGTACTTTAAAGCCTTCTGATTCAACATTAAGTTGATTAATGAAAATTTAAACTTTTGGAACCAGAGGAAGTTAGCTCAGTGGAATAAGTGCTTGCCTGGCAAGTACAAGGTCCTGAGTTTGATCCCTGGTAACACCAAAAAAAAAAAGAAAAAGAAAAAAATTCAGCCTTTCTTTATGGCTTATCAAATATAAAACTTTTATAGTTGGAAAGATAGGTTTATGGCAATATGTTGGAGAGGGAAGCAGGCATTAACTACATAAAGGCATTAGGCAGAAATCTTAAAGACGCTTGTAGTCGATTAGCCAAATAGCTTAGCTCAGCAGATTAAAGCACCTGCAAGCAGGCACAGGAGCTGAGTGTTCAATCCCTGGGCCTGTGTGCTGGCCCTGTGGAGGGAGGGGTGGCAGGGGTGAGTGCTGAGACTGCCATTGAGACTGAGCGTGGTGGCATGTGCCTTTAATCCTAGCTCTTGGGAGGTTGTAAAGAGGCGGGCAGATCACTCTGAGTCCAATCTAGTAGTGAGACCCTGAACGCCCTGTAGACTCTTCCCTAAAATACAAAAAAAGAAAACAAGAAAGACACTGGAGGATCAGTACTATGGTCTCAAGCAAATGATTGTTGTAAATAAGGGTTGTAGTGTTTTAGCCCTTTTATGAAACAACTAGGCAAGTTATTCTTAGCATCTTTTCACAGTTTGTCCCTTTTTTTGCTAGTGTAGAATATGATCCTGGAAACCTCTCTTAATGTTTCTGAAAACAGTAGTATATTTTAATAGTTATTTCATTAGCGTTTTTGTTGTGCTTTCTCTTCCTTAAATTCTTAACTTCTTCAATGGAAGAGAAGTACATTTTTGAAATTCTTTGTCTTAAGCAATTACTATATACAGTGCAGCGTAGGAATAGACACTCCACTCATGTGTCATTTCTCAATAGTTCATACATGTGGAAACCAAGAAATTGAACGAATATGTGCTTTGCCAAAATTTAAAAAATTATCCATTTGATACTAAATTCTATGCTGTTCAATCCTGAATACAGGAATCACCTGGAAAATTTAACAGTCTCATTTTTTTCATGTCCTCCTCAACTCCCACCTCACATTTTTGAGGAAATTTATTTCTAGAGATAGGGAGGCATCGAGGTGTGTAGCAGAGACATACACTTTTTTAAACTTGTCAGGTGATTCCAATATGCTGCCTCAGTTAAGGATAGGAGTCAGTAAATTATGGCCTACCAGCCAAATCTAATCAAGTGACTTAAATCTTAAGACTGGTTTTTAACATTTTTAAATGGCTAGGGGAAAAAAATTATTACATTAAAATTGCATGAATCTCAGATTTCTGGGGCCATACATGAAATTGTCCCCTCAGAATCTCGAGCAATGCTAAGGATCAAACCCAGAGTCTTATGCCTATTAGGCCACGCCCTCTATGGCTGAGCTATGTTTCCAGCTCTAAGTGAAGTTTTCTTGAACCCAGAGTCCTTCGTAAATTTTCCTTAGTGTGTCAAATTATTATAGCCTTATTTAAAATGTTCTTCCTGGCTGAGGTGTAGTTCACTGATAGTGCTTATGTGATGTCCTGAGTTCCTAGCGCCAAACACACGCAAAGATGCACACACATAATGGAAGTATCCTATTTTCTAACAAACATAACTGTATCAAGTTAAACTTACGGTGAAATAGAAATCTCCGGGGAGATTACTCAGTAGAATAAGTGCTTGCCTGGCAAGTGCAAGAGCCTGAGTTCAATTCTTGGTTCCTCAAAAAAAAACAAAAGAAGAAGAAAAAAGAAATCTCTGGGCTCATTGCCCTTAAATTTTAAATTGTTTCTTCCCTTTCCATCTTTCTTTTGCTGAATATATGAATACATTTTTTGTTTGTTTGTTTGTTTGGGGGTTTTTTTGGCCTTCACTCTCAAGACTAGAGTGAAGAAATTGCTAGGTCACATTTATCACATTCAATAATCATTTGAGAGTATGTGGTACTTTAGTTTATGCCTTCCTTTTTTAAACTATCCAATATTAATTCACACAATACTGTATTCTCAATTTAGTGGTGTTGGTTTATAGGTTTAAACATTCTCATTACATTTCAAAATTAAATGTGCATGAGTTGCTAGCCATAAGCTCTCCCAAAGAAATATTTGCCTTCAAAGTAATATTATCTCAGATGTTAAAGCATTTTAGTGTAGAAATCATTTTAAAGTTGAATATTTTTGTGTATGTTTCATAAAGCATTATCCCAGGAAGGAGAGTTTTATTTCTGTCACCAAGCTGCTATCTCTCAGTAAATTAGGCAGTTAATTTACATTTTGTGTGCAGAATTTTTCCATACAGTGGGAGATATAAAATTAACCCAGGATTGCCTTGTTTTGAGAGCTTTCTAATTTACTTATGATGCCATGTTGTTCATCCTTCATGTTTACCTTGACTATATTATATAGTTCAATATTCTTAGTTATAAGATCTGACTAGACCTAGAATGACTAGGAAGCATAGCCAGGCCAGCTGATCCTTTGAGAGATTTTCTTATCTTCTTGAGTTTTATAAGATTCTGTAAAAGTGATATGAATTGTAATTATAAATAATCCAACATTTTAAATGGGAAGACAACTGACAAATCAGGTTTTCAAAAACTAAATGAAATCTATTAAAGTATTTCTTACTATACAGTTTTTTGTTAAATCTGTTAAAGATACAGAATTTTTTTTTTTTTTTGTCAGTGCATCTCAGTGTTTAGAACATGTGTGTGGACCTTTCAGAAGTATTTATATACTGTTTGTACATATTTATTTGTGCATAGTGTCTTTTATTTGAACATTTCCTTGTTTTATTTCATTTTGTTGCCTCTGTCTTGTTTTATGTATTGGAGTGAGAAAAAATATCACTTGATAGTATATGATTACTTGCTGTGAAAGGATTAGATATTAGTCTTCAAATGTATAGCATATATAAAAAATATATATAAACAAAATTTGACATTTTTGTATCTTGAACAAACTAGATTGCTTATAGGATCGTATTTATTATCATATTTTATGTAAATAATATATTCCATATTTTTAGAGGTGATGATTTTTTTTGGCGGAATGGGGGATTGAACTCAGGCCCTTGCACTTGCCAGAGAAGCGCTTATTCCACTGAGCCATCTTCCCAGCACCCCGGTTTTTTTTTTGACAGGGTCTTGCTATATAGTTCAAGTAGCCTTGAACTCTTGGTGATCCTTTTGCCTCAGCCTCCTCACATGCCCCCACTGTTGGCTCAGAAGTGAGAAAAATTTAAATTTTCATTTTGACTAGAGTTACTCATGATAAAGGTACATTTCCCCTATGTAGGCGGTCTGTGGGGTTTATTTTAAAACGATATGAAGGTCTTGTTTTCCAACTAATTTTAATCTAATGATTTTTACCATCAGTTGATTTTTTTGTGTTAGTAAATAGTTTTATGATTTAATTCATTGTTGCATGCACAATTCTTAAGGACTCTGTACAGTTATAAATACAACATTGCATACTTTTTAAATTAAACAGCATGCATGTTAGGTTCCTGTGCTTGCTTCACAAATGGCTACAAAGTTCATTGCTTTCACAATTCTAGTTATCCAAAATCAGTATTACTGGACATAAAGCAAGGTGTTATCAAGGATTCACTTCTAGAGACTCTAAGAATCTGTTCCTTACTCTTAAAAGTTTGGTGAGTGGTTTGTGACTATATTACTCCTAACATTGTCAATTCTCTCTGTTCTGTCTTCATTTTGTATCTCAAATCTTTCTCTTCTTATATCTTAAAAGGATATATTTAATTGCATTAATGTATTTGTTCTAAATGCTGTATTTCCTCTAACATCACACAAAACTCTTTTGTGTTGTTTGAAATGTCTCACTTTATTCAAACTTGTAAGGAGAATTAAAATAATTTTATTTTATTTTATTTTTTATTTTTTTTTCCATTTATTTTTATTTTATTAAAATACAAATGTCAATCAGACAGTTTCAAGACACCTTAACCATACAGAGTTGATGAATTAATACATTGCAAACTGTTTTCATAACGTTTTGGTATTGTACAAGGTGCATACATGATATTATATTTACAGGTTTTTTTTATAGCTGAATTATATCAAAGATTCAATAATTATTTACCTAGTGGATGACCATAGCACTAAAAGCCGACATAATATCCTGTCCAACCACCATTAGTGC
>PVKA01024662.1:0-33948 GCA_004027165.1 Ctenomys sociabilis | reverse complement strand
TTTAATGCCCACTGCCTTTTAAAGTCAAGGTTATTTACACAAGTTTGTAAGGATACATCTTTCAATTAAAGTTAATATATTTTAGAAACCAATGAAAACAAATTCCTGTATCTTCTCACTTGGGCCTTGATCAGGACCATTATTTTTGTGGTTGGTGCCAATGCATTGAGACCAAAACCCAATTCAGATGTTTTTTTTTTTTTTAATTTATTTTTTATTTTATTGAAGTACAAATACAAATACTTTTTTTTTTTTTGCAGAACCAGGGAATTGAACTTAGGTCCTTGCACTTGCCAGGGAAGTGCTTATTCCATTGAGCCATCTCCCTGGCCCTTCTAAGTCAGATGTTTTCCAGCTACATGACCTAGACATTTTTTCTGTAGAACATGTTTGCAGTCCATAATGCTTACATTCCCTCTGTAAAGTTGGTACATGCATGTGACATCTGAATTCCCTTTTTTGTCCCCTTTTCATCTTTTTTCACCTCCATTTTGATCCCCTGTCCATTTCAAAAAGATTTGCCTACTTTGTCCTACCTACTTTTTATTTTGCTTCCTCCTAAAGGAAAAACAACGTGTATATAAGCATATATGTCTGATTCATTTCACTAACAGTGTCCGGATGCACCCGTTTTCCAGCAGATGACTCAGGTATCCTTGTGTCAGAGCAGGAGCTCCAATGTGTGGATGCTGCGTTTCCTGTATGCATTCACTCAGTGATGGACCAGGAGGGTGCTGGACAGGGACACAGAGTGTGGTGTGGGAGCTGTGCTGCTGTACACACAGGCATGTATAGTGCTGTGATCTGTCTTTAATTCTTGGGACAGTAACTAGAAGGCCCTGGCTGGGTTCAGTGGAGTTTCTGCATTGTTTGAAGCCTGTTTGTAATGATTTCTGTAGTACTACTAGCTTATATTCTCACCAACAACAGAAAGTTTCCTTTCCTCTGCAGCTTTGTCAGTGTTTTTATTAATTGCTTTCTTGATATTCATTCTTTCTGGAGTAAGAGAGAATCTCAGGATTGGTTTAATTCGTATTTCTGTAATGACCAGTAGTGTTGAACACTTTTTATGTATTTATTGGCCATTTTTCTTTCTGAGAAATGTCTAGTCATTTCAGGTACTGATTGTTGAGTGTGATTCTATTTGAATAAAAAAAATTTCAAAAATTTTTTTGTAATTTTTTGTTTGTGCTTTTGGTATTGGGAATTGAATTCATATTTGCCAGGCAAGCACTGGGCCACTGAACTATATCCCAGCCTATTCTTTTGTATTAATTACTGTAAAATGGTGGATTAAAATAGAATCTGAAGAGAATTACTACATACTTGTATGAAAAATATTTTAGTACATTTAAGTGTGTGTAAGAGTTCAGAATTTTAGTGTTATGTCCTTGAATGTGTATTCACTGTACAGCTGTTTGTCCTGATGAAGCTATTATCTTCCATTTATTTTTATACGACTTTGGCTTTTTTGGTAAGCATTTCTGTTACAGGCATGGGTGCTGCCTTGATCCCCTGTGTGCAAATTCATTGCTTCCTGGATGTGTAGCTGTGAGGTTGAATTGCTAGATCATGTAACTGTAAAGTTTTGAGGATCTGACATTTTTCTGAATTAGCCTGTTACTTCATGATCTTCCAGCTGTGTATCAGAGTGCCAGTGTGCCATGTCCTCATACGTGCTTGTTAGTCTCACTTGGGTGACAGTCATGCTAGTGGTTTTGCTTTGCATTTCCTTAGTGGCTATTTGTTGAGCAAATATATTTTATTTTATTTTTTTAAATTATTTTAAAAAATTTATTGTAATTAATACATAAATGGATAATGGACAGGCATCACCAACTTGACAACCATCCTGTGCAAAAAATATTTACTATATTACCCAACTTACCAATGGTTATTCATATGAAGTTCTTACAGCTAAGTAAACATAGTAAGATTGAAAAGCCCTGCCCTGTGTGGAGCATCTTTTAATTGGCCTAGTGGCTCTTTGTGCAACTTTGGAGGAATGTCTGTTCAGGTCCTCTGCTCATTTTGATTGGGTCATCTTATTTATTGAGTTGTAAAATTTTTTATGCATAGCAGATATGAGATAGGAGATCTATGATCTGCAAATATTTGCTCCCATTTTGTCAGCTGTGTTTTCACTTCATGATATACTTTTCAGCCCAGAAGTTAATTTTGGTGAATATGATCCTAAACAGTACTAATCTTCTAAGTTACTAATCTTCTAAGTTGAAGACTTAATTTCTTCAAAATGAGTTACCAGTTTCATTTTTTCTTTTGCTTCCTTTGTTCCATTTCTAAGACAGTATTACCTAATCTTGGGCACAAAAGTTTATAACTCTTCAGAGTTTTTTTTTTTTTTTTTCAGAGAGTTGTGTCTCTCTGGTTTAGGTCTCTGATCAACATGAGTTAAATTTTTACATTTGTCTTTCCAGTTATTGCATCACTCTCAATTGAAAAAGGCTATTCTTTCTCCCACTGAATTGTTTTGGTATCTTTGTTACAAGTTGATTGTACATATGAGAGTGTTTTCTTTAATTTCAATTCCATTGACCTATATTTTATGTCTACCCTTATTCTAGCATCCCAATATCTTGGTTTGTGGCCATGGTGTGTACCTCTTTGATGATTGCTTTTATGAATGTTTTCTATGAAATGCTTTAATGACAGACTATTTGTTTTGAGATTTTTGATGAGCAAACTCTTGATATATGTATGTGTAATAGTTTCGCCCAGGGAAAACTGTTCTATTCTAAATTTGTTTTCACAATTGTCTCTAATTCCTAGTTAGCTCCTTTATACTTCCTTCGATAATTTCAGTATGCTCTTATAACTTGATTGTTCAAGATCTGATTATACTTCCTTTGAGGGAAGAGTCTCAAGTGGTTTATTCATCACTACTGTTAAATTTGTGATTATTGTCACTTCTCTATCCAGGATTCTGCTTTGGGAGAAGTGAAGCTAATTAACTTGATAACTTAGTTGTGTTGGGATGTTAGTGGGTGCTGTGAGAAATTTTGGCATCAGGCAAGCCCTTGTTAGTCACTGTCAAAAACAAATGCATGTGAGTTGCCTTTCTATGTTCATGGTCATCCCTTGTAGGAAGCATCTCATTACATGTTCTCAGTGCGATGGGCCATTGTATGTGTAGTGTGTGGAACCAATCCCTTTGACAATCACTGTATTTATTTATAAGTTCCCAGAAGACATAAATAGTATCATTCCTGCTTATACTCATAATGTCTGGTCTGAATCTAGTATATATAGAGGATCAACAAATGCAAATGTGTGAGCTGTTAGTGGCTTTTAAAATTGAAGAAATGTGCAGGTTTGAACAGTGTAGAAGGCAAACAGTGGACAGTATGTGAGTGTCTCAGTTACTCTTCTCTCATTGCTGGGACAAATACCCGACACTCAAAATGAGGGAAGGAGAGACCCACCCAAGCCCGTGCGAGTGTGCGGGAGAGTTTCTGCACTCCACTGTGCCCACTAGACCTCTCTGGACCAAGCCCAAGCCCACTGTGTGAGACCTTTTGCCACATCTTCGGGACCCCTCCACCCTTCCAGAGCCAGCTCAAGCCTGCCTTGTGAGTGAGAACTTCTGCCATGCTCTTGGGACCCCTGCAGACCTGTCTAAGCCCAGGCCCTGGGAGTGTGTGAGAGAACTTCTGAGGTCTCCTGTGTCCTCTAGATCCCTCCAGTCCCAGCCCAGGCTGGTATCCAGGCCTCGTGTGAAACTCCTGCTTGTGAGATCTGCTGAAGTCCCTGCAGAAAGACTGGGGACCAAAACCATGCAGCTATTCCAGGAGCAGAACATCTTGCCAGAGGAGCACAACAGGTTCACCTCCAAGGGCTGTAGCAGGAAGGAGCTGAGCACAGTAGCCAGACTCAAGCCAGGCACAACTGGATGAACTCAAACTTAGCAGATCTGCACCCGAATTTTAGTAGGTGCTAAGGTTATAACTGCACCAAAACTACACCAAAGATCAGAGGACAGTGCTATACAAAATGACAAAGACAAGGAGCAAATGCAATGTCGAGCCCACTCAGAACAAGTGCAGAGGACACTAGCTCAGCTGAAATGTCTGAATTAATAGTGTCTGAAGTAAAGAAATGACAGCAGAAAGGTATGAACTCAGAATTAACCTCTGAAATCAAAATGAGGGAAGGAAAGATTTGTTTAGCTCACAATTACTGGAGGTTTCAAGACACTGCCTCCGCTCTACAGGGTCTGGACAAGAGTCTGCCATGTTGCTGTATCCAGGATGTCCCTCTCCACATGTCTGAGGAGTCCACTGGCTTTGGGGGAGCATGGGCTGTCATTTTAATGGTTTGCACCTTTCTAGCCCCTCACCTCAAGCCACTCACTGCTCCTTGAGCTGCATCTACCCCATGGCTTACATGAAGCTTTGGGGAGGAACAAATAGACACAAACCATAACATTCTACCCCTGAACCCCCAGAGTCTCACGTACATCCCTTTGTGCAAAAGGTGTTTTAATTCATCTCTAAGAGTTGCTGAAGTCCCAACAGTTTTTGACACTGCTGAAAGGACCAAGTCCCAAGTCTCCCCCAAGATCTAAGGCACACTCTCAACTGTGAGCCCCCGTACAAATGAAAAGTTAAATATATTCAACATTCAAAGGCACAAGGTAAACAATGCCATTCCATAAGGTATACACAGAAGGATACAAATCATTGGGGCCAAAACAAGTTCAAAGTCCAGTGGGGCAAACTAAGTCTTACAGTTCCATGTGGAACACTGAAGCAATCTGGCAAACTGAGCTCCATGTGGCTCCATCCCTATGGCACTCTTGTTGGTAGCTCCCAGGTCTTTTCTCTTAGGCTGGCTTTGCTCCCTCATTGCAGTTTCCCTTAGATGATCCACATTCCTGGCTTTTCCAAACTTCTAGGGTTTCCACTGAATAGACTTCTCACTCAGAGCTTCACACACTGCCCTCTCAGGGGCACGCTGCCTGGTCTCCCAGGCCTTCTGAAATCTGGGTGGAAGCCTTCTTAACCTCAGAACTCCTACATTCTTTGTGCACCTAAAGCCATTGCCATGTGGATTGGTCTGTTGTCAGGTCTGCTGCCAGCTGGAGCAGTAGCCAGGCTTTCTCTTGATTGTAGGGGTCGAGTGCCTGGATTGCTGGGGACTGTGTCCCCAATTCTAATGAGCAATTTCTCTATGCTGGTGCCATTCTGGAACCTGGTGTGGCTGTTGTTTCTATTCTGGAACATGGGACTGCAGATTTCTCCTCAAAGCAAAATCGTTTACCCTTGTGATTCTGAGGCTGCCAAGGGCAAGAACCTGCCACCTCCTGTGGTGGCCTCTGCTTGTCTTTTTTTACTCTCCTGTACCTCCTGGGCAATGGAGATCTCTGCACTATCTTTGTAGTCCACACCCTTCCTGGCGCTTCCTTTTTGGCCAAACTTACAACATTTTAGATCATTCTTCTGGGCTCTTTGCTCTTCATTTCAACATAAAGCTAAGAGCCTCCAACAATAATCATGCCACTGCTCCAATATTTGACTGTGTTGAGATTTCCTTTGAAAGATTAATCAGTCAAAATCTCTGGACACAGGCAAAATTTAGACAAACTCTCTGCCGAGCCAAAACACAAATGATCTGCAGTCCAACAACCAATGCAGTCCTTCCCAGCAGAAACCTCCCCAGCCTGATCTTTACAGGCAGCATGTCTATCAGTCTTCTGGTCTGAGCTCTGACCAGAATTTCCCCTACAGAACAGCTGACGCTGTTCCAGCACTTCTCTTGTAGGCAACATCTCCAATGTTTCCTATCTCTTCCCATTAGCTATTTTCAAAAGCTGGTAATCCACATGGTCAGGTTTAGTTGCAGCAATGACCCCACTCCTTTGGTATCAAACTCTGTCTTAGTTACTCTTCTCTTGTTGCTGGGACAAATACTCAACACTCAAAATGAGGGAAGGAAAGGTTTGTTTAACTTATAGTTACTAGAGGTTTCAAGACACTGCCCCTGCTCTACAGGGTCTGGAGGAGAGGCTGGGGTGCTGCCTTGTCCAGGATGACCCTCTCCACATCTCTGAGGAGTCCGCAGCTTGGAGGGCAGTGTGGGCTGTCAGTTATATGGTTCATGCCTCTCTAGCCCAGCCCCTTGAGCTTTTTTCTGATCCTCTGGTCCTGCCACTCAAGCCACTCACTGCTCCTTGAGCTGCATCTGCCCCACGACTTACATGTGGCATTGGGGGGAGGACAACTAGACACAAACCATAGCAATGTAGAAGGCAGACAGTGAACAGTAAGAGACCTGAGAAGCTCCTGGTGCAAGAGCTTTCAAGATCTTCCATGAATATGAGTGTATATTTGCTTTTCACCAAAGAAACATCATCACCCATGAGCTGTGTGGCTGTGGTACTTTGCTTTTTTCTCTTACTGATGTAGTTTGAAATATTTTTTTTTGTAACCAGTTATTATAGATTCACTCCATTCTGCGAGGAATTGCATTTTCCATTGTACAGTGTACCGTTATTGAGCAAATCTTTTGATGGGGCTTCTGAAATAAAATGGCAAAATTATCATTGAACCTGGGTCTTTGCCCTGTATTTTTTAAAAATCAGAAATGCAAATTTCTAAGTGAGAAACACTAAGGTAAAAGGTTTGTGCGCTTGAAATTTGCTGTGCTTACAAATCATTGACCCTCTGAAGAGAAGCACATCGGTTTGCGGTTTTTGCTCCCATGGAGTAGTGAGTATTTCTTTCCTGACCTCTTCAGTCCCACAGGTTCTTGAAAACTCTTTTGTTCTTACAATTTCTTACAGTAAGTCAGAAATGGAATAAGCGTATTTGTTTCCTTTGCCAGTTTTACTTCTTAGATTGTTGGTGTAAATAATATGGGAGACCATTTTTATATTAAGGAAATTACTTATGCTGTATGTACAGTACTAATTAAGTGCATCAGTCTTCTTACAGTTTCTGAACCACAAGAATATTAAAAAGGCTGAGTACTGCTATTAGGATTTAGCTCTCCACAACACATACTTATGAAGTGTGCATCCTGTGCTCAGCTAACTGTGGAGGAGTGCAGTGAATAAGGCACCGTCCTGGGTCTCAGAGAACATCACTGCTTTTGTTGCACAAGAGAATGAAACAGCATTGCTGTAGGGATAACAGGGCAGTCCAAAGAGGGCAAGCCGCTGTACTAAGCTTCAAGGCCCCCCTTGCACCACATTTGTAAAGCTCTTATTGATCAAGAGGGAGTATGTAAAGGAAGGCAGCAGGAGAAAAATTAGAAGAGTGGAGTGGGCTTAGCTGAGGAACTTTGAGTGCTGGGCATGGTACTTTTATTTTTATTTATTTAGTATTTTAGGGAAGGGTCTGCAGGGTGTTCAGGGTCTCGCTGCTAGATTGGACTCATAGTGATTCGCCTGTTTACAGCCTTTCAGGAGCTGGGATTACAGGCACGCTCCTCCACACCCAGTCTCAATTGCTAGCTCAGTGTGCCCCAGGGGTGGGGTCGGCACAGCAGGCCCTGGGGATCCAACCCCTGGGCCCTGCACCTGCTTGCAAGTGCTTTAATGTGCTTGGTACTTTAGATCCTACTCTGTATATGAGGAGGTTATGAAGGGCTTTGAGATGGAGAGTGTTTAATCTGATTTGTATTTCAAAAGTTCTCCTGTAAGCATTGAGACAGGTTTTTAACATTTTTCCAGATCCCTGCAACTGCTACGTTTCCCCCATCAACTTTTGTCCTACTGCAGTTCCTTGTTACTGCATCCATGAAAACCTAAAATGTGAACACAATAATTCCTTCACTTGAAATTCCCAAGACCTGTAGACGTTCTCAGACTGGCCCCCCATCCCAACACCCTCGTTTACAAAACTTTCTGAGACCTGACCCATGAAATCTCTAGATTTCAGTAGAGAAGAAAAGGTTTAAATTCCTTCCATGCACAGCATCTACCTGTCACGTTGCACATCCCTGAGGGCACCCTGTGCTTCTGAGCCTGAGTGGCCATAGCCTGCTTGCTGCAGGCATCCCTCCCACTCAGGCCCCATCCACACCAAGTACCTCTGCAGCCTTTGCAGCAGCAGGCGGGTCTCATCCCACCCCTTCATTCTGTCTGGCCACAGCTGTCTGAGCAATGGCAATCGCACTGTGTGCCCTGGTAGCTTCGTGAAGGCCAGGTGTGATCAGAGTAAACAATGGAAGTCTTGAGTGCACTTCTTATTTTTCTCCTTTCTGTTCTTATTTATTGTTGCTGTTTTGGTCTCAGGAATTGAACTCAGGACCTTGTGCTTGCCAGGCAGGCACTTGTGCTGCTGAGCTATATCCCTTGCCCTCTGTTCTTATTTTTCAGAGGAAAAATAAAAAAGCAAAATATAACTTAACCATCAGATGCTTTAGTCCAAAAGAGAAGCCAACAGAGGTAGAACTGGTTTGCTTTCAGGTTATAAACAGAACAATTTCCATTGACAAGTTTCAGTCTTAAGAGCCCTCTCTAATGTGTTAGCTTGTGTCTGGCATTGAGAGCCTGCAACTACAGTCAGGGTGAGGTCCGCAGGCTCGCTGCCTGTTGCACTCGGGACCCCAGAAGCCTGAAGGATTTCTCACAGAGCAGCTGGGCTTTTCTTCTGACAACTGGGTGGTACTGTTGCACAAGGAGATGCCAGGTGTGCTTCAAATACCTGCTCTAAGAAAATTAAATTACATTTAAAAATCTATTTGCCTACAAAAAGTCCAGTCTCAGGTGACAACAGTTATCTACCTGTATCCTCCATTTTTGTCAGTTCCTTTTATCATCTGGTGACCACAAATAAGCAGGCTTTGGATCACCTTGAGTGCTCTCAGCCTGTGTAGATCTCTTAAACAAAAGACCAGCAAGTGATTTTGTAGCGTTGCTCTTGGGTGGGGCCAGAAAAATGGAGCAAGTGAGCAGGAAGGTCAAGCAAGGGAAGAGAGAGAGAATGAGGGAGAAATGAGAGGGAAAGGACTGGCGAGATGCTGAGGGACACCAGTAGGGTTTTGAACACAAGGCAGGGTTCCTGGGCCATCCCTGGTGAGTGCACAGCCTCTCAGCTGCAGTAGAGGTCCTGGACCTACCCAGAACATGGCAGGGTGTGGGGAGGATCCTGTGTTGGGGTGTGAGCCCTGCTGCCTCTTGTCACGTAGATGGTCTGGAGGAAGTTGCTGTCCCATGGAGCATCTTTACTTCTGGGAAATGCAGACTTAAAAAGTAATGTCAGTTATCATGAAACCTACAGAAAACTATTTGTGTGCTGTGCAAGTAGGCACTAGTAATATTTGAAATGTGTATCTGTATGTAGATACCAGGTTTAGTGGTCATAAGAGAAAGCCTTAGAAAACCTTGGTTAACCCTGGTAAAGCCATGGAAGCGGCTCTACAGCTTCTTAGTTCATGTCTCCACTTGAGTTTCCCATAATGAAATAAACAAAAAAAATGGAAAATTTCCACTTCTACTGGGAAAGATTGCAGAAAGTCAGACTGATAGTTTATTTTACTCCTTTGTAGTTTTAGTCTACAATTTGGTCCAAAATATTCTCTCCATATTATTTTTGTCCCATTCATCCCTGGTAGCTATTTTAGCTCTCATACATCTGAAGATGCCAATGGGTAAGAACAAGCTCGACACGTTTCACTTTGAAGCAATGGGGAGCATCTAGAAGTAATCAGACCAAGTCATTGAGAAGAAACAGGACATGATGTGATGTGACGGGATGGGACAGGATGTAACAGAATACCATACGGCTGTATTCAGGGCAAGATCCACATAATTTAGCAGTGCTGTACAGAGTTTCCCGGTGTCTGCGTCTCTGTTCTCAAAAGCTGTCCCTTCTCTTCAGTGCCAGCTCTAGTCATGCGCATTCTCCAGGACATCATGTGCACCATGATTTTAGCTCACTGAGTTCTGTTCTTGGATAACTTCAACCTCTCACAAAGCTGCTTCTTCCTCTTCCCTGATCCTTATTTCCGACTACAGTCTCCTCAAATCTGTTGCACTATCTTGTCCCTGTATTGTGTACAGAAGTTCTATCCAGGGGGACATGGGAGGAAGAGAAGAAGGGACCACAACACGAGATGTGTGTGGGCAGTTCCCCACAATGAATGCATTTACTGAGTACCAAAGATATACTAATAAAAACAAAGAAAAAAAATCTCATGAAAGTCCTTAGGACTGTGTCTATTATTTAATTATATTTTTAGGCTTTGAAAAGAAAATACAATGCATAAAGTAGACATGCTTATGGAGATAAAAAATGGATGTGAGAGAGGCCAGGGGTTCCGATCCCAGGGCCTGCCATGCCAGCTCCACCCCCAGGCTCACTGAGATGGTGATTGAAATGGGCATGGTGGCACGTGCCTGTGATCCCAGCTCTTGGGAGGCTGTATACAGGTGGATCACTATGAGTCAGATCTAGTAGTGAGACCCTGAACACCCTGTAATACAAAAAAATACAAAAAGAATGGATGTAAGATAGGAACAGTAAGTGACCTCACTGGATGCCTACTTCTTTTGGGGTGACACGCATGTTATGGAATGTGCTAGTGGTGATGGCCCCACAATATGAATAGAGAAGTACTGAATAGCCACTGCGAGGAGATTATGGTATCTAAGACACTCTGTCAGGTTCTCTGCCTGCATTGCAAAGGCAGAGACTGTTCCAGCACTTCATACTTACACATCACTTGGGAGTATAAACAATTAGTAGAAACACGATTAGATTTAAAATGCAGTATAACCCTGTGAAGCCAATACTCTTCCTGGCTTGTAGATTCCAGACAGACCTGTGCAGCTCAAAGGACCTGCCCAGTGCCTGCGTTACCATGTTGCCCTTGTTGCTCAACCTGCTCTTGAGTGTCTTTTCCTTCCTGTGCAGCTTCTGTTACATTATTCATATTACCGGTTGTTAGTACTTCCTGGGTTTGTAAACAAAGTAAAGGCTTCAGTAAGGGATGGAAAAGTGAGTGAGAACTTGGATACTAGGAGGAAGTTATGAGTTACATAATGCCAGTGATAGGATAATTGATTGTCTTGCAAACTTTTTCATCCAAAATGACCAATTCTTTGTCTACTGTCAATTCTGTCTTCTTTTCTGCTGTTGAAATTATAGTGGGAGGGGACACTAGTTAGAGATGGCAGGATGGTCTATGTCATGCAGTTTCAAGAAAGAATGAAGGAAAAGGCCAGGGTCACTGCAAAACGGATTTCTCCCTCAAACCCAGAAGCAAGTTGGTTTTCTTAGTTCTTGTACTAAGGACTTCCCTTATACATATGTGAGTTTCTTAAATTCCTGGGGAGTTGTGGATGGGGGAGGGACATTTGAAATTCATAACACGTACACTTGGCAAGGAGAATGTCATCTCATCTCTTTTATCCTTTACCCTGCAAGTGAATGTCACCTTGTAGAGCCACATTCCGATCCTTTGAGGTCTGTAGAAGTCATTTCACTTTTGAAGAATGTCATTCTCAACTTTAATAGGCTACACATTTCCTTACCTCTCAGGAAAACCAACTCCCCCCATAAAAACAAACTCAGGTTGGCTAACTCTTCTGTAATCTTGCTAACTATGGGCTACATCTCAAGCCTTGACACTGTACTTCGGACAAAAATGTCTGTCATCTGGATTAGTGTTGGGGTCAGGTACCTCTATCTCTTTGTTGAACTGGTTACTTATTTGTCTTTAATTTTGTCATTGGAGGGTGGGAGAGAAATCTGAAAAGCTGAGGGAAGAAGATACAGGAGGAGAGTGAGGTGTCACTGGTGCTTGGGGATGCAGCCTGTGTTGTTTCATTTGCTAGGCTTATAGTCTGCTTGATTTCTTTCTGTTTGAGGGCTTCGCATAAAATTCTTCAACTTAAACATCATAAGTGTTGCAACTGGAAAATACCAGCCTCCGAGAGTGGCTATGCGTAGAGTAAGATGCTATCTGCAGAAAGCCCACCCTGACACCAATGAAATATGCTGGATATTGTTATCCTCTGGTTGCGCTTTTTGATGAGAAGGAGGATTAAAGGATGCTTGTGCATCACCATTCAAGTAATAGAGTTTAAAGCTGGAAAGTCTGAATCATTATGGTTTGGTTTTTATTTGTTGGAGCAGATTATTTCCGACTACTTCTATGCTGTTGAGTACCCAGGTAAGGTCCTACTCCTGAGTAGGATTCTTCAATGCTGAGTGATGATGAGACTAATTACAATTCTCTCAGAGTCTGAGCAAGGCAGCAGGCTAGCTGAATAAGACTACGATTTGGCAGCTCAGTCACCTTTGAAAGCGCTAGTGTGGTGGCACATACCTGTAATCCCCATGCTCAGGAGGCTGAGGCAGGAGGTCTATTGCAAGCTTGAGACCAGCCTGAAGTGAGCTCCAGTCAAGCCTGAGCTGCATAGTGAGACCCTGTCTCAAAAAGACCAAAAAAAAAAAAAAAAACTTTAAGAAGACAGTACCATACTCACAAAGAGACCATCATGGTAAGGAGTCAGAGGAAAAACCTTCTTCTCAAAACAGCTGAGGCTGTGAGCTTCTTCAGGGTTGTCTAAACAGTAACATAAGTGGTAGAATGAGTTTATGTAGGAGGAAAGAGTGGCCCAGAGAGAACTTGGTGCACACTGAAACGGGGCAATCTGACAGCGTGCATTAGGACAGGCGCAGTCAATGAGTGTCTGTAGATTAACAGTTCTTGGCAACGATGCATGGAGAGCAAGGGAGAGAAAGAGGAAAAATGACAAGGAGAAAGTCTGATTTAAAAATTCCCCAAAGTGGGCTGGGGGCTAGCTCAGCAGCATAAGCACCTTCCAGGCAAGCACAAGGTCCTGATTTTGATCCCTTGTTAAAAAAATGGATTAACTGAAGCATTGCACTTTGATGAGAAGAACAACCAAAGGAAAGATTGTAGGTCAGCAGGGTATTCACAAAGTATCCATCACTCAGTGGTTATTCTTTTGTATGACAAACATGCATTGCGTACCTGCTCTGTGCTGTACTGTCCTTAGAATGTGGAACTCCCTGCTGCACACAGTCAGCAGAGGTCTGTGCCTGTATTAAATGTGTGGTAGTGGAAAGAGAGAGATATTCGAGCCACAGTAAATGAGCTAGACAGCATGTTAGAATGTTGCTTGTGTTGTGAAAGAAAAGATCCCTAAGGAAGATAAGAAGGTGAAAGCTGAGAACCTGGAGAGCAAGGGGAGAGAAGTAGAGGGATGCAGGGTGCAAGGGGGAGTTGCATGGGTGTGATAAGACATTCAGGAGTGTGGGCAGCAAAGGTCACTCACTCCTCTCCGGCATTTTGGGGACATCACTCAGGTGGCTTCTAGCTATGTTACCTGACTGTGTTTCTGATGAGCAGCTCCTGGGCTGACAGGGTAGAGGGGTTGCATAGATGCCTGCTCACCCAGGCCACTGGAGACCTTGGGAGCCACACTTATTGAAGCAATGAAAATGCACTAGTGGGGAGCAACAGCAAAGCTTTCCCAAGCCCCAGGCAGCCGAGAGCACCAGAGATGCCAGGACAAGGAGTAATGCAATAAATTTTAAAATAGCACACATCAAGGAATGAGTAGGCATCATGTCATAAGTAAGTAAAGTTTGTGCATAAAGTTCAAAAACATTTTCAAGGGTATGTTTATAGAACACTATAAACATCTTTGAAGGAAAATTAGTAGATTCAAAGGTTTTTGTTCAGTTAGCTACCTGCTGAAGTGGTGTCAGTCTCCTACACCATTGCTTCACTCTACTGCTCTTCTCCAGGACTTTAGGCTGCATAATCATGATAAAGCTTGGGCCTGTGGTCAGAAGGGCAATATAAAATGATCTCAGTGTTAGTCTGGCATTGCAACAGTGCCATCTGCAGCTAAAAGAAGAGAGAGTCCTCTCCTGCTGTCCTAAGGAAATGTGCTATCCCGTTCTGGCTGCTGGGGGCTGTGCCGTAGTACGGGCTGCATCTTTCAGAGAATGTCATGTTTGAGCAATACACACACACACCACGTGAGCCTGTGTCACAGCACAGCACACCCAGCTCAGCCGCAGGCAGACTAATCACCCTGCTATCTGCTGCTATAGCTTTATACCATCCCAGGGTACTGCTCTCACATTCCATCCCTGGACTGGAGGACAAATTTAGAGAATGGCAAATTTAGAGAATGTCTCAGGGTTACACACAGCAGGCTCTTTGCCTCTCATATACACTGCACACATTACAATGCACAACAGGACAGGAGTTTCCCAAACTGGTTAAATTGTGTGTCCCACTGGGTGTTCCAAGCTGGTGGTTGGTTGGAAGCTTAAAGAGAATCAAATAAGAATCCTGCTGAATCCTCCCAATGCCCATGGGCAGTTGGCTTTGGGGACCTCTTACAGGCACCCCAGTCCTTAGATTCTCAGCTGCCTTACATAAAATGTGGTAATGTCCGCACGGAGCCTGTACGTGTGGCCCTGTATGTTTCAAATCATGTCTAGATGACCTACTGAGCTTGTTTGTGGAATACTGACAAGAAGGGAGTCCGTGCATGTTAGCGTTGATACCTGGCTTTTAAGTGTTTCCTATCTATGATTGCTGGGGTCTGTAATACAGAACCTGCAGATGCAGAGGTACCTGAGGCTGGCAGTCACTTCCAGGAGAACCTCAGGCAGTGCTGGCTATCGAGTGCAGTGAATGAGACAGAAGGAACTCACACACCCGGGCACTGGGTGGGTCTGTCCTCAGTGGCCCACTCGTACAAAAGCATGTTCAAATCAAGTGTTCCGCAATATTCTGTCCATATTAGAGCAGGGGAGACAGCTGAAAAGTGTATATGAAGTGTACATAACCCACAGAAAGAGTCCATGTGTCTTAATGCTGAAAGGCAGATGCAAAATACATAAATGGAAACTGGGTATAGGAAATTTTTGCAGTCAGTTTTTACCGTGGTAGATTCATTTGCTGCAGGTTTTCTGGGCATCAGGAAGGAGATCAGAGGAGATATAAAAAACAAGCACAAGACAGAACAAAACAGAAATGGCCAGGGGCATAGGAAGTACAGTTATTTTTAATTTGAATCTAAACGTTTTTACAGAGACTGTCAAGGTCTGTTGGCTTGTCTCTACAACTCTGCTACAAGTTTTAATTGTTTCGTGAGATAGAAATGAGAAAATGTTTTATGGAATTGTGTTTTTCTCTTCTTGTTTAAAAAGTTAAAAAAAAAATTTTACCCCGTGGTTCATTCTAAATAAATTCAATTCAGCATCCAGGTAGCATTGCTCAATCGGCCAACTTAAGTACTTATTTTTAAAAGTGTATTTTTGACTTTAAACACTTAAATCCATTGTGGTTTATCATGTCAATATATGTCTTGGCAAGTGCTCAGCTCTGAGGGTGCTTGTTAACATTCCTGCAGGCGGGCTGTGAAGGACTCCAGCTACGGAAATGGCCCCGCCCTCGGGCAGTGTGAGGTGCGTCCTGTGCACCCAGGGCTTTCTGAAACTCAGGACCCTTCCAAGGGGCGCCACTTTCGCATCTCTTGGGTAAACGGATCGACCTGCCAAGTAAGCTGTTTTTCAGTGAGCACAAACAAAATCCACAAGCTATAATTTCTGTGGGTGAGTGAGCTCAGACTCTGAAATAAGACTGACTTAAATTGGTACAAGCACTTCAATTAAAATTCAGCCCAGTATTTTCTTGTGTGTACCTCTGTAACAACTTTGGAAGACAAGGCAGGGCAAAGGCTAGGCTTTCTATTTCTACAGACGAGGGAAACTAACATGAAAGCAGTATTCAGCAATGGTCTAGGGCCGCAATTTTCTTCCCAAGAAAGTTGATGCTGGAACATTTAATATATATTTTGGGTCCATTTCTGTTGCATAACAGTGTCCCCAAGCATAAATTAACTTCAGGTAAGTACTTCAACTTTCGTGACATCAGACCAGTGGACATTTCTCATATTAAATGTATGGGGAGAAACTTTTCATATTGTTGTGTGAAAATAGCACGTGAAGTTAGGCAGAGTGAATGAAGCGGCACAGGAGAGAAAAGTGCCTTATCCATGTAGAATACTACTGTGAACTCTTAGTTCGTCTGGAACTTTCTTTCGAAGACCCTTGCTCTGTTCAGAGAAGATGGGTATTTGTAATAAGCTCCAGCCAGGGATGAGAATTTTGTCTCTGCCAAGCACTTTTTCTGAGCTATGCCACAGTTGACAACCACAAGTTGTCTCGCAAACATGGCCACAGTACAGCCCCAACTGCTGCCTTGCTGGCCCTGCGTTACTGTTAAAAATGACAATAGCTAACAGTTTTTAAAAGCTTACACTATATCAAGCCTCATGCCACACAGTTTCTGTGGAGACACTGCTTTTCCTTGTCATTTAGCTCTCATGACAACTCTTATATGCCAGGAGAAAATCCTGTAACTCAAGGTTTAAAAATTTGCCCCTAGTCACATAATTAGTATGGAATGGAACCAGAATTTTCAGGTGTAATTTGAGACCTGTAGCCTAAGTGTTCTGTGGCAGTGCCTCCTTCCTTCACACACTGGACTGTTGGAGCAAAACAGCGCAGACTGGCCAGGTTAGTTGACTGACAGTTGGGTGGGTGGGGAAGCCAGAACTGACAGGCTGTGTCTGGTGACAGCCGTCAGGATGCATCACAACATGACTGAAAGCATCCATGGAGGGAAGGGAAAGGAAGGGGAGGGGAGGGGAAGGGAGGGGGAAGGAGAGGAGAGGAGGGAGAGGAAGGGAAGGAAGGGAAGAGGAGAGGAGGGGAAAGGAGGAAAGAGGAGGGGAGGGGAGGGGAGAGGAAGAGAAGGGAGAGGAAGGTGAAGAGAGGGAGAGGAGGAGAAGGCAGGGAAGAGGGAAAGGAGAGGAGAAGTGGAGAGAGAGAAGGGAAGGCCCTCTGATCGGGAGCTCAGGATTTGAGCACATGGCTCTTCACAGACACATTCGAGCTATGAAGCCTCTCGGCAGCACTCACAGCATCAGTAGCTGCTGGGGTACATTGATTGCGCATTACCCCTTGCCATGAAGCACGTTTTCATAGGTGAACTGAAGGATGCTGGAGACGGAGCAGCAACACCCGCACATGCGCATAGGCAAAGAACAGGGCTCCAGGCTTGGATGGTTTGATGCCCTAGGAAGGGCAACTGGACTTCAGGGTTCCGCCTCCCACCACATGCGGGGAGTCCCTCCATTCACTCACCAGGAATGACAGACCTTGCTAGGCCTTGCTGTGTGCTCACTCTGAGCACGCATCCAAATCAGGTTTTCTTAAACTTTTAAGCTGAAGAGAAAATACTTGGATTTCATCAAAATGTGAATGACAAAGAGCCTGAATGAGCTGACAAAGTTGAGAGTCCTAATGTGATTTGGGAAAGGCAAAGAGAGCGTAGAAGGGTCCTTGTCCTAGGAAACTACTGTCTTATTTGTCCTGAAGATGACCTGTTAACAGACTTATATCATTTTCCTAAGCAAATGTGGCAAGTGTGTCTATGACAGCAGGTGCTGGTGATGTCTCTTTGAATCTCATGGCTCTGGAGAGAGCAAGCCACAGGCAGAGCATGGGAGCTATGAAAACTTTGCCTTTATCCAGCTTTGTCCTGGTCTGGGGGTCACGATGGGGAGTGGAAGGTGCTGGCCTGGTGCTCACCCTGCTCCATCCCAGCATTGCTGCTAGATGTGATGCGGAGAAATACCGCCCAGCTCAGGTGTGCTCCTCAGCTCATTTTCCATCCAGAAAAATCAGAGAGGTCTGTTTGATGATCCTGTAAAGATTGGCTGCTTTTTTCTTTGGTGAACTAGTTTGAGTTTCGACCATGTCCAAGGTGCTGTAATGGTAATGGCCTTCTAGTTTTCCAAACTATACTTTGAAGAGACAGAAGCCCTTGGGGGACAGTACAGCCCTGTTCTCCTCCTACTGCTGCAAAGACATGACAATAAAAAGAGAATGCACAGATAGTTGTGACAGAAGAGCTGTTGGGAATATATTCCCCAGGCCCACTTTTTTTTTTTTTTCTCAGAATCAGGAATTGAACTCAGGGCTTTGTGCCAGGCAGGTGCTTATGCTGCTGAGCTATTTCCCTGACCCCCTAGACCCACTTTTAGAACAGTTTTACTTCTACTGGGAAGGGCCCAGCCTTGTCCCTCCTCACACAGCAGGGAAGGCTCCAGCATCACCAAGTATCTCAGTACACATGATTCACCTTAAGCTGAAAAACAGATCCAAAATCTAAGCAGGGGTGAAAGGCATTAGTCGAGGTCTGAAGTCAAATACAGGCAGTTTCAAAAAACACACTGGAGCGTCGTCCCTTGGTGTCTGGTCACAAGTGTTTTGTGGGTGGCTGCCCAGTGGGAAGACACAGCCAGAAATTCTGGGTTGAACCCACTATATTCAGAGTGACCTTTGACAAGCCATTCGGCCAGCCCGGTCCTCCCCTCCCTCAGGTTGGACTCGTTTGTCAACCCTTGCCTGCTCACTCTGAGATGCTTTGATATCTGGTCTAGACTTGTAGACCACACTGTCAGAACCATTGATCAAGTAACCTAAAAAAAACGCTGCACTTACTTTCAAGCTATTGGAAGTATAAAGGAACAGAAGCTTACTCACTGCTAGAATGTTTCAGAGGTATTAATTACAGTATCTGGAGATGTGTCACTCAACCAGAGCTGGTTTGAATCATGGTCAACTGTTTTATTAAAGTCATTTATCATTTTCTGAAACTTCTAGCCTATAATTACCTAATCATCTTCTGCCAGTTTGTGTGGGGAAGTCTCCTATCTTCTGCTTCTAAGTCCTAAAGTAAATCAATGCCTTTCACTAGAGCTAGTTGCTCTAGCTCACACTCACTGTCAAGTGCCCGCCCTCTGGCCATCAGATTTCCCTACATGCAGGACTGCTGTGAGATCCATAGGGCTCTGGGTGACTGGAGCCGACCTGGGAGACCACACAGTACTGTGGGCCTTGGAGATGCCCTTGGGAGGGGCCGTGGGGCAGGGAGCAGGCACGTGGCTGGACACAGGGGCTGGGAGGAGGCTGGGTGAGGTGGAGGGATGTGCCTTTCCTTTCGGGCAGAGAGTGAATTCCAGGTAGGAGTTAGAATCGAGGGAAGTTAACCAAATTAAACAATGTTTGAGTCTCTTAAAATGCTAACATGGCCAACAAAACAATTCCTTAGGTATTTTTGCTGAAGTTTATACCACATGTTCCCAAAGGTGCGTGTATGCAGCACTGTTAATGTCTGCTCTATCTAAAAACAGTGACATGAATGTGCTGTCATTGTGACTCAAGCGTTTATTCACCTGCTGCTCGGCGTGTGTCTGTTTCACCCTCACAAGAAGAGCAGCGGTAGGCACATTGTTTCCCTCTGCCCCCTTCTTTCTCCCTGTACAATATGAATATGTTTTCTGAGCTACTTGGGAGTATATTAGCCTTTATTCCTAAATGTTTGAGTCCCAAGAATAAGGAAATTCACTTATGTGACAGGGTACCCTGACCAGAAAAACAAAACAAAACAAAACAAAACAAAACAAAACAAAACAAAACAAAAAGCCTTTGCAGACATATTCATTATTCAACACACAGACTTTACGTGGGTCTCACCAATTGCCTCAGTAATGTCCCATAATGCAACTTATATTTTTCTGATTAAAAACCCAGCCCAGAGGCTGGCCAGATAGCTCAGCAGACTAAAACGCCGGCTTAGGCAGAGCGCCGCAGCCGGGGTTCTGTCCCTGGCCTGCCGTGCCGCCCGGACCCTGGACGCGCTGAGACAGCGCTGAAACTGCGTGTGGTGGCGTGCGCCTGTAATCCCAGCACTTGGGAGGCTGAACACAGGAGAATCACTAAGTCTGATCTGTGTTCTGAGACCCTGTCGGCCCAGAACCAATTGTGGATTTAGTTCTCAGCAACTTTAGCCGCCTTCATCTGTGTAGGTCAGCCTCTCACCTGTTTACTTTTCCGGACAGGCGTTTTGAAGAGTTCGGGACATTCCATTGTAGAATTTCCCTCTGCCTGGGTTTGTTGATGAGTTGTTCAGCTCCTGGTTCCCGTTCTGGTGTTTTTGGTAGGAGCATTCCTGGTACCCTTAGGTTCTCAGGCAGCCCGATCTAGCAGCAGGTGATGGAGCTTGCCAGCACTGCTGCTAAAGCTAGACTGTAGGCTTTAAATAAGGGGGTACTTTTGTCTTCCTCAGATCAAAGCAGTCTCATTATTCAGATTATTTTGAAATGTTTATTTAGATTAGTGTGTGATCATATTGAATCTATGTTGAAGTTTAGCCACGCCTCCAGCGGGGAGAAGCGCGCAGACGCGGCCTGCACAACCTCCAGTAGACGTGTCTACGGAAGCAAGATGCCCTGCTGTCCCGAACTTCTGCACGCGCGTATTTTCTAGGGGCTTATTTGGATGTATGTGTTCTTCTCATTTCTTGGCTAACATTTATGAATCAAACATAAATTTTAGTATTTGAGGACGTTGTATATGTTTTATCTACTTGGACCACCTGATTTCACCCCAATTACAAATGAATGAATTCAGAAGGATAGGATGCTGTTTCCGTTTGTGACGGACCACGTTAATGTTTTCCTCCTTGTAGCATATTACATAGGAGCATAAGCCTTAAGTCAGCAATGAGATTGCGTGAAACTTTGGGTTTTTGGGCAAAATATTCTTTATTTGTATGTACAAATCCATTATAGGCTGATAAATGTCTTAAAATTGGTCTTGAAAAACGGAAATAGAGTTATGCTTAATTTTTTTCTGTAAAAATTAGATTTCTGGGGCCGGCCTGATAGCTCAGCAAACTGAAGTGCCTGCTTAGGCACAATGCAGAATCGGGGGTTTGGTCCTCAGCGCGCGGTGCGCTGAGATGTAGAGTGAGGCTGGGTGTGTGGTGCGCACCTATAATCCCAGTACTTGGGAGGATGAAAGCAGGAGAATCACCACGAGTCCAATCTACGTAGTGAGACCCTGTACACCCTGTAGACCCTGTACTAAACAGAAAACTAAAAAAAAAAAAAATGGATTTCTGAGGCATCTTTGGTTTTGAATTGATCTTGTTAAAGTGTGATTTGCATATACGCTTGGAGAAAGTTGTTTTCTTTTAATAACATTTTTACATAGGTGAACCACTATGGGATTAGAAGGAACAGACAAAACGCTTGCTGCGGAACCTACAGTTTTTGGGTATAAATGATTCCTTTTTTATTTAAAGTCAGGTTTGCCATCGTTCTGCATACTCGGAGCAGCAAGATGCAGTGAGGGACACAGTCTGGGACAGAGCTCCAGAAACACGGGTGCCCAGGCTCTGGCGGCAGGGCTGTGCATAGCCTTCACATCAGGCTGCTCCAGGCGGCTCCAGGCGGCAGCGCCGGCGGCTCCATGCTGCCACCTCGTGGGCAGCTGCTGCGCAGCCGCCTCTCCCGCCCCGCCCGCGCCAGCCCACGCAGGCCTCTGGAGAACCGAGCCTAGAGTGCTCAGGACGTGCAGAGGAGTTTTGTTTTGTGACCCCCGTCAGGTAGCCTGGCTCTTTTTGTAGTTTTTCCTTTTCCTTTCAGCCCAACAACCAGAGGAAATTAGCAGAGTAAGAGCTAGCGTCCAGGGAGTCTTTCCTCCTGGCAGCCTGCAAGTACCCTGTACATATATTGTATGCAAACTTAGCGAAGAAAGCGTGTGGGGAACAGCTAATGACTGTTTCTTGACAGGTGAGAAAACATAGTCAGCAGCGGTTGGTTCCACATTGGATTCCCGGCGTCTGGTCAGAGCCTGAGCTCTTTTTCAGCACTGGGCATTGAACTCAGGTCTTCCTGCGTCCCCGCCCTCCTGTGAGGTGGTTTATCTTGAGATGACATCTTGCCCAGTCTTTAAATGACCCAGGCTGACCACCAAGTCTGCCTACAGCTGGAGTTCTTCATCACTGTATTCATGCTTCATGACTTTCTGTGGAATCACCTGCCCCATGGAAATGCGGGCTGGTCTTACTGCTCATTGTGAAATGAAGGATTTACAGATCCCCAGCAAAAGATGCCAAGCGTTAGTGAGCAGGCCTGGAGCTCCCGGGGGCTGTAGAATGGCCCTACCAGTGTCCCCGAATGTTTGCTGATAAGGGAGGACATCATGTTTCTAAGCTGATGAATCTAGAGAAAAGCGAGTGAAGTGTGGAAGCCAAATGGACAGTCTGCATCAAAATGTATGGCTGCGTGCTGAGGATGCTTTTTTATTTCTGACATTCACTTTTATTTATGTTTAAAATTAATTTTATTGAGGGCCAGGGAGATAGCTCAGTAGAATAAGTGCTTGCTATTCCTGGTACCAAAAAAAAAAAAATAATAATTTTATTGAGAAAGAAATAGCAATGAGACAGCTTCAAAACAGGTCAGTAGGACAGTTACAATAATTACTGCATTGCATATTGTTGTCTTCATAGTAGTTATTCATACTACAAGATGCAGACACGGTATCGTGTCCGAACACTATTAGTACAAATCTTTCTTCTCATCGAACTAAGAGAAAGTAACTGTATATCTCTACTAATTGTATATACAGATACAAAATGGTCCTTCATTTATACCCCATTTTTTGTTCACTTGTTAGAGATGGGTATTCCATTGCCATTCAGGTATTGTAGGTAAATGAATTCAGCAAAATAATCCAATATAGTCCAGTAGTCCACAATAGTAGAGGGTTATCTGCAGGACTGGCAATGTCAGAAGTGGTTGAGTTGAGCCTTTTACAGCTCAGCATATTAATATGGCTTTACTTGTGATGCCTCGTTTCTATACTTTTCGATGATGCTTAACAGATTCCTTATGTTCACATGCGACCAATGCAATGTGGAATGAAAGGGAGAATGTCCATTTAGGGTGTGCTTGAGTTGCACATAACTTGTCTAATTTGGAGAATTTAGAACTCTTTTTAAATACAGGTAACTTTTAGAATATCCAATAAAGACATTTTGCATAAAAGCCATCCATCCAGCCCAGCACCGAAGTGCTGATTCTCTGTGGTGCTGGGGGCAAGCCTGAGGCCCTGGAGTTAAGCTCGAGCTCTTTCCTGAGCTGCACATCCATCTTCCCAGCATGAATTCTTACTAAACTTCCAGACACGATGCTGTCCTGGGCATCACATTTCCAAGAATTTCTTTTTGATCTGCTTTCAAATCTATTTTTTTTTTTTTTTGTAGTTCTGGGGATTGAACTTAGGCCCTTGAGCTTGCCAGGCAAGTGCTTATTCTACTGAGCCATCCCCTGCTCTGATCTGCTTTATAAATAAGCAGCATGTTTATAAGTAAACATGCAGTTGTTCCCATTTCTGACAAACAAAACAAATAGGACAATATAAATAAAGGACCATTTTGTAGTGAAAAAAAATATGTATATACAAGATAGTTAGGATAGATATCCAGGTACTTTCTCTTAGTTCAATGAGAAGAAAGGTTTGAACTAAGAGTGTTTAGGCAAGATATCATTTTTGCATCTTGTACTATGAATAATTACTATGAAGACAACAGTATGCAATGTACTAATTATTGTAACTGTGCTACTAACCTGTTTTGAAACCTTTTCATCTCTATTTTATCTTTTTTCTCATTAAAATGAACAAAAATGTAAAAAAAAATCTCAATTTTTATAGCAACATGTATAACTTGATATTGTTTTGAAAATTGTATAATTGGGGTTATTTTTGTTTTTAAACTTATTTTAATGTGACAATTAAAACATTTAAAATAAAAAAAAATGCAGATGTTGCATTTGTGGTAAGAGAGGGGTGTTCCGTGGATACTGTGAGCAGCCTACAGATCCTGCCATGCCTGCAGACTGCGCAGGGCCAACCCACCCGAGCTAGGAACCACCGCGAAGAGCCTGCTGCAGCCCGCATGGCGCTTGCACACACTGTGTGAAGCTTTAGCGTAGGCAGGGGGAGCTGAGGCCAGGCCAGCACGCGGGCTGATGTGAGCCGGCTGTGCCGTCCATGCTGCTGCTCCATCCGGTCACTTGAACAGTGGAGGCTGTGGCGCTGCATGATCCAGGCCACAAACTGCCCTGAGCTGCGGAGTGCGGCTGGCAGACTGTGCCAGCCCCTTCTCAGCCGGGAGCCCAGGAGGATGGGAAGTCTTGTTTTCTCTTGTCCTGACAACCGTGAGGGCAAGCTGGAGCCTGGAAGAAAGCATGGAGTTCAAAGCTGCTCCCAATGTCCTCTAGCACAGAGGCTGGGGCTCAAACGCTCACACTGCTGTGCTTGGAGTCTGGAATGACCTTGAGCCATCTCTGAGTTAAATGGTTGGTTCTCAGATTAGTACAGTTGGAAAGTGGCAGAAGGCTTTGAAAAGCAGGGCCCGGTGGGATGTTTTAGTCTTTCCTTAGAAGAGGGCAGTGGGATACTGGTCTTTTATTGTCTTTTGCATCCCAGTCATGAGGTAAAGGGGCTTCATGTACTATGAGCTCCAGCAGAATTCCTGCCCTGCCACAGGCTCAAAACAATGGAACTCCACAACCTTGGACTGAACCCCTATAACTGAGCTGAAGCAAACTCTCCTGGCTTATACCTAGTTTTACCCCAAAGCCTTATGGGTCACTGATGGGGCTTTTCAGTGGCAGCTAGATCTAGGATGTGTGATGCTGGGATTGAGAACAAAGTGCCAGGATTCAGGATGCCCCAACTTGGGTATGAGTGCTGTCCACCCAAAGAACAGGTAGCCTGGATGGAATCTGAGGGACGAAAGAGGGCCACTCAGTAAGTCTTTTCTGTTCTGAGCTCCTGTCATTCCTTGGAATCATCCTTCCATTTTGGGGGACATGAATTCGGTGTGTGTGCCTGACACCTAGGAGCTTGGGGATTACGCTTCTCCTACATCAGAGCTGTAACTGTAAACTTTAGCAGTGTTTACTAGGCATAGAATTTCTAAAATCTGCAGGGGGCAAGGGATAGCCACTGGAGATTTATTCTTGCATGTCTCTGTGCAATCTCTGGGCATTTGTCACCTGTGATAGCCTGTGGAAGCTTGGATTGCAGATTTATTAGTGTTCCTATTCACAGATTTCAGCACATCAACTTAATCTCTCTGTATCTCTCTCTCTCTCTCTTTTTTTTTTTAACCAAAAAAGGTAGACCTATGTGTCAAGCATATTTTGGTGAACTTTCTCTGCAAAGTGCCAGATGGTTCACAGCTCAGGTTTTGTAGGCTCTTTATTCTTTGTGTAAACAAGTCGACATGCCGTTGTCACATGAACACAGCCACAGGTGACATGCAGACACAGGAATGTGGCTGTATTCCAGTGGCACGTGGCAGCTCAATTTGGACTGAGGGCTGCAGTGTGTCATGATTGCAGATCATGCAGCAGACCACACAAAGGGAAGCTTTTCCTCTCAGATTTTATATATATATATATATATATATATATATATATATATATATATCCCTTTAAATGATGCTGACAATTAATCTTATGGAAGACTTCATTTACCATTATAAATTTGCTCTTAGGATTTCCCCCAGAGGTTGGACGATCTCACTGGTCCCTGGGCCTTGACTTTCTGACCATGGAACTCCGTTAGCAGAGTATCTGAAAGTGTGTTCTGCAGAATTCTGGCTCCACAGGAAAGGTGCTGGTAGCTGTAAATCACTTTGGAAACAGCTATACTTAAAAGGTTAAACCCATTTCTTTCACATATGGCACTTATCCAGTTACCCATGCTGGAGTTTGTGGGCTACTTATTATTTATTTCTCCTCTCCTACATCATCTTCATCTCAAAATCCTATCTGTTTTATTTTCTAAATAGCTCTGCAGACTATTCCTGTCTCTTTATCCTATTCTACTAGGTATGTTTTCAGAACCAACCTCTCTCACTTCCAAACCCCACTCTCTGGGTCCTATATTAAAAGTGAATATCTAGCCACAGTGTCCCCTCCCTGAGTGGGCACATTTCCTAAGTGCTGTTCCCTGGGGGGTTGTCACATGTGTCTCGGGGAATTCTGTGTGAACCCTTGGACAGAGTCATGTAGACTGTCCTTTCCCTGCCAGGCATATGACGCACCCCCTGTTTGCTGGGACTGCTACTATGCAGATTTCCCCAGCACACTGTACCAGCAGAGCCCATGGAGCTCGTCGGCATGGGCGTCTCACTTGCCTTTGAGAAACCCTGCTGTGCACAGCCACGCGGAGCTCAAATCATTGAGGGTTTGTTCAACTGTACGCCGCCACACCTTGACCTCTCCTTTGATGCTGCCCGCAAGTGCCTTTCTCGGTTGGACTGTCTGCTCTGCCCGTAGGGTCCAGTGTAGGCAAAATGGAGAAAAAAATTGGGTTTTGGAGTCAAAGAGATCAGCTTTGGAATTTCAACTCATTACATGCGTGAGCCTGGGTGAGCTTCATGAGTTTCTTTGAATCTCTTTTTATTTGTCATTAAATCCAACATGACATCATGGTCTCGTTTACATGCAGAATCTGAGAAGGTTGTAGTCGTGGAAGTAGAGAGCAGAATGGTGATTACAGAGGCGCAGGCTGTGGGTGGCTGCCCAGCGGTGCAGAGTCTCAGGGGGAAAGGAGGAAGAGGCTTTGGTGTCTGCTTACAGTGGTGGCTGCAGTCAGTAATAGGGTATCACGCATTTCAGAATAACCGAGCAAAGTTCAGGTGTTTTACCACAAAAATGTTACCTGAACTGCTGCACACATTGACATACACAAACACATAAAGATGCCAAATTGCACTGCACAAATGCAGCTACATCATGATTTTTTAAATAAAACCATATTAATTTAAAGGAAAAGTTCCCACCCCCTATTGCCTCATATGATTTGTCTCGGTTACTCTTCTCTCATAGCTGGGGCAAAATACCTAAAATGAAGGAAGAAAAGATTTATTTTGCTCACAGTTAGTGGAGGTTTCAGTCTGTACTTGGCTGGCTCCAAGGCACAGTGGGACATGGAAGAGGGCAGCAGCTCATGGCAGTGGAAAACAGCAAAGAGCAAAGGGAGGGGCAGTGTCTGCCAGCAGCAGCTCCCCTTCTGTTGTACTCAGGCTGCCCGCCCCAGGGCAGGTGCAGCCGTCACACCCATAATCCCCATATCGGGGCGTGAGTTAATGACAAACTCCAGCAGCTGCCGCACGACGGCATGAGGCTCTGGGGGCACAACTAGACTCAAACAATGATTGTTTAAGAGCTCTGCTGGCTTAGAGGCAAGCACACTGAATGTGATAAACACGTGCTATTTCTACTTGCATGTGGACTCTTCAGGGGAACTCAGCAGGGTGTCACCAAGCAGGCTCTGTGCCAGGCTCAGACCTCTGTCTGAATGCCAGGTACCCTCCTGGAGATAGGGAAGGGTCGTTCTTGCTGTGCCCACGGGGGCTAGAGAGGGAGCTTCACGTGGCGTTCTCTATGTTTCTTTTCCATCTGGCTGGAAACCTGCTGACCTGACACGGTGATCACATCTGCTCTGCTTCATCCAGCGCGACGCTGGTGATGCTCTTTTCAAGAAGGTTCTAAGATTGTGCTTAGCGGGACATTGCTTGCTCTTCACCTTATGTATCTCTGTGCTTCGTGTTTTTGTCAAAAATTCTTCTCCCTCAAATCTAAAACAAGTGGTGGTGGTGGTGTTTCTAAGTGAGTTTTAGTCTAAACTTTGGGGCTATGTTACCCACTAAGTTTTGTTTCTTTAAAAATTTAATCATTTCAAAAAAACTACAAATTTTAAGGAAAATTTGACAAAATGTGAAGTATTTTTTAATAGCCACAAGGTATGCATTGGTATTTAAAGTTTTAAGAATATGTTTTAAAAATAATCTAGAAAAGTGCTCTAAGAGATGCAGTATACAGAGCAAATAATCGGGACAAGGCCTAGGAATAATTTTAAAGCGGGAAATCACTGGCTGCTCAACGCCCCGCTATGCTCCCTCTTCTCAGTAGATGGCGCCCTTCTCCTACCGTTAAAGATTTGCTTACACTAAGGTGTAAAGAGTTGATAATTCACTGCAACTGCCATCGAATGTCTTTGGGTCTTCCTTCATTACTTTCAGTCCTATGGTATCCAAAGTGTGCTGCATATAGAATGGGTTTCCTGGCTAAGCCAATGCTTTAACTACAGTAAGGAAATTTATTTCCTGCATTTGCATTTCAATTTGTTTTTCTCTTGATAACTCGTTGCCACAGTCCCGATATTCTCCTCCTTCCGTTGTGCTGACTTCACCCTAATCTCTTGCTCCAGGCATCTGCCTTTAAGAAGAGTGAGTTGTTCATTTATTGTCCATCTGCTACCCGCCCACACGTCTGTCCATCCAACCGCCCATCTAATCACCATTCACTCGGTACCTGTCATATGCTAAGCGCTGCTGAACCCGAGGAATGCAAAGATGCGTACCATGGTTGTTGCCTTTAAAAAGCCCAACTTTATTTGGAGATGATAGAGATGTAATTACATTATGTACACAGTTACGCTTTTTGTGTGTGTGTGTGTGTGTGTGTGGTACCAGGGATTGAACTCAGGACCTTGAGTTTGCCAAGCAAGAACTTATTCCACTGAGCTATTTCCCTGGCACAATTATGTTTATTATAGAACATGTAATATGAAAGAAAAATATAAAGAAAGCCCACAAGAATATGGACCATGCCCAGCTGTGCAGGTTCCAGGGGTCAATACTACTTAAACGAACCTATTAGAGATTGCCAGGATTTAGTTCAGCCAACGTCAGGGCAGAGCTGCATTCCACATAAGGAGAACCAAAGCAAAGGTGTGGAGAAGCACTTCTTAGAAGGTGTGGAGGGTCTTCTCAGAGTCATTCTTTCTCCGATATTACCAGCAGTTCTCAGGTCGGGCCGTCCACCACATTCCCTTGGGACTATTCTAAAACACCATGCTCTTGGTTTGACCACCAGGGTTTTACATTTAATTTTTCTGGAGATGCCTGAGCACTGGTGCTTTTTTAAAAATTAATTTTGTTGAGAAACAAATAGCAATGAGACAGTTTCTAAAACAATTAATAGGACAGTTTCAATAAATAATACATTGCATATTGTTATCTTCTTAGTGGTTATTCATAGTACAAGATGCAGACAAGATATCCTGTCCAAATACTATTAGTACAAATATTTCTTCTCATCAAATAAGAGAAAGTAGATATATATCTATCCTATTTTGAATATACAGATACATAATGGTCTTTCTTTTGTATCCCCTTTTTTTGTTTAGTTTTGTGACAGATGGGTATTCCATTGCCATTTAAATATTGTAGATGTATGAATTCAGCAAAAATAATCCAATATAGTCCAGTAGTCCATAATAGTAGTGGGTTATCTGCATGACTGGCAATGTCAGAAGCTGTTGACTTGAGCCTTTCACAGCTCAGCATATTAATATGGCTTTAGGGGCCGGGGAGATGGCTCAGTGGAATAATTGCTTTCCTGGCAAGTGCAAGGGCCTGAGTTCAATCCCTAATTCTGCCAAAAAAAATTTGTAATATGGCTTTACTTTTTTTTACCTCATTTTTATACTTTTCTGCTGGATGGTTAAGACCAAGATAAAGCAAGACCTAGATAAAAAGAAATGTAACTTTTGTATCTGGCAAGGTCAGTCAAATCCCCTTAGAATTTATACTGAAACCCTGTACCCCAGTTTGTCAGTCAGTGTCAGCCATGTGGATGAGTCACAGCCATTGCTTGACCAATTTGCTCTCTGTGGAATCCTGAGAGAATGTTTTCTCTCCATGTTACTCTCCTTAGGCACACTCTACATCACTGATCACTTTCCCTGTGGCCCCATAATCTCCTTGATTAGAAAACTTGGGACATATCTGAGTTACATGATGTTACAGTACAGGTTCTCCTATATCCTGAGTCTTCACTGACCTTGAAAACTAGGGCCAAAATGTTGGCTGTCCTTGTAACCCTTCTTTTTCTCTAATTTTTGGTCTACAAACTTAGGTTTTTAACCCTCCAGAAGAGAAGCTTATTATTATCCTACAACATATGCAGTTGAGGTTAACCTCACTATCTGTGCGAATGTCAAACATCATAGGCATAACATGAAACAAGTATTTTCCATCAAGTATTGATATGCCAAGCTTTAAGTCCTTATAGAATATGGAGAAAAAATTTTGAAAAACATTTAAAATATGAATAAACAATTACATATTTTTACACAGAAATTTAGAAATGTAACCATATATAGTATTGTAGCTGGACAGTCTGTGACTTTTTTTTTCTTGTCTTTTTTTTATTTATTATCCTTTTTTTTTAAAAAAAAAACATTTTCTTGAGAGACAGTATGGCAATAATTGGTATGTCATGTCAAGCAGTACATATTTAGAAGACCAGAAGGACAGGCTTCCAAGTGTGAACCCTCTATTACCCATTGCTGTCTTCAGTGCAGTTGCTTACTTCACAGGTATCAGCATATATAGTTAGTCAGGGTGAGAATCCGACCAATTAACAGTTAGTTTCAAAAACCTGCTGCTGTTTCTCAGGATCATTGCCTTGCCCATCTTGTGCATAAAAATGTATGGTTTTGCCCCTGTCATGTTTCCTAGCTTTTGTCCTTGCCCTCTTCTCGTTGTCCACACCCCAAGTTCTCACTTTACTTTTAATTTGCCTATTTGTATTTCTTCTTTTGAGTCCTTATACTAGGGACACTGTATGATATTTACACATGTGGGTCTGGTTATTTCACTTATGAGTATATCTTTACGTCGCATCCACTTAAATATTAAGGCTTAGAGTTTCTCATTCTTCATAGCTGAGTAATATTCCATTGTATAAAGATACCACATCTTTTTCATCCATTCCTCAGATGGGCATCTTGCTTGTATTCAAGATTTGGCTATCACAAATTGTGCTGCTATAAACATAGGTACAAACATATCAGTATGACTTTTTCATTTCCTCTGGGAAAATTCCCAGTAGGAGGATAGCTGGCTTGAATGGGATTTCCAGTCCTAGTTTTTTAAGGAGTCTCTACACTGATTTCCATAATGGTTGCATGAGTCTACATTCCCACCAGCAGTGGAGAAGGGTTCTTTTTTCCCCACATCCTCTCCAACATTTGTTGTTAGTTGATTTCTTTATGATAGCCATTCTTTCTGGGGTGAGATGATATCTCAGTGTTTTAATTTGCATTTCATGAATAGCTAGTGATGTGGAGCATTTTTTCATATATTTATTCACTTCTTTAATTTCATCCTCTGTGAATTGTGTGTTCATCTCTGATGCCCATTTCTGGATTAGGTCTTTAAATTTTGGGGCCCTAAGTTTTTCCAGTTATTTATAAATTCTGGAGAGCAGACCTTTGTCTGAGTGCTTATTAGTCAAGATTTTTTTTTTGAAATTTCTGTTTTTTTTTTTCACTTTGTTGATAATTTCTTTTGATGAGCAAAAACTTCTCAATAAGAGGAGATTCCAGTTGTCAATTCTTTCAAGCATGACCCATGTAATTTAATTTTTGTCCATGTACTCTTTGCCTACCCCTCTGTCTTCAAGAGTTCCTCCTACTTCTCTTCCAGAAGATTTAGTGTTTCTGTTTTTTTTGTTTTGGTGGAACCAGGGATTGAACTCAAGCCCTTGCACTTGCCGGGAAAGTGCTCATTCCACTGAGCCATCTTCCCGGCCCCATAGTGTTTCTGTTTTAATGTTTAGATCTTTAATACATTTTGACTTTAGCTTAGTGCATGGTGATAGACCTGGGTCAAGTTTTAGTTTTCAGCATGTAGAGAGCCAGTTTTTCCAGCACCACTTGTTAAAGAGGCTTTCTTTCTTCCAATAAACGTGTTTGGCCCTTTTGTCAGATGAGGTGGTTGAGTGTGTTCATAGAGGCCTCTGCATCTTCTGATCTATTCCATAGATCCTCAGGTCTATTTTGTGGACACTGGTGTTTTCAAAAAGAAATTCCTCCCAAGGGGTCCATTAAAGACTATCTGAACTAATAAATAATTTCAGTAAGTGTACAAGACAGAAACCACTTGTTTCTCTATACATTAGTAATGAAAAATTCAAATATAAATTAAAAACATTTGAAATAGAACAAAAAGAATAAAGTACTTAGGAAAAAGTTAACAAAAGAATGCAGGACTTCTGTGAGTTGCAAAATAATGCTAAAAAGTTAAAGATTAATGTTTATTAAGTTGCTACATTTTGGGTTAATTGTTACAGAGCAAAAGGGAACTGATAGTCTATGTTTTTATTGATGACAATGTTCTAGAAATATCCATTCAATTTAGTTTAACTTTTAGGGCAATTATGTTCATGCTGATTTTTGTTTACTTGACCAACTAGTTATTGAATGGGATATGATAAAATTTCCTGTGTGAATATGAATTTTATATTATTCTTTTAATTTTATCCATTATAGCTATATATGTTAGCTTTATATATTTTTAGGACTCATCATTAAACAACTATATGTATGAGAACATCAAGCATTTTATCACCTTATGGTGACCTTTTTTTATTAAGGTACAGGCTGCCTCCCTTCCTGTGTTGTTTCCCAGTGGTATAGTTCATATTAAAAAGGGTAAATGGTAGGTTATTTCCTCCTCAGTATTAATTTTCCATCATTTTTTTTCCCCCCGGAACCAGGGATTGAACTCAGGCCCTTGCGCTTGCCAGGGAAGCACTTATTCCACTGAGCCATCTCCCTGGCCTCTCATCACTTGCTTAAGGGTGATCCATTTGTTTAAAGGAATATACCATTATTTATTTATTTTTTTGGCAGAATCGGGGATTGAACTCAGGCCTTTGAGCTGGCCAGGCAAGCACCGATCTATTTCCCCAGCCCCAGGAATACACCATTATGAATTCAGGGCTTTAAACATTTTGGCGTATTCATGAATTTGATCTTTGTGAAGCTCCAAGTGTCTAGTATCTGGGCAGTGAGGATCTCTTTAGGTTGGCTCGAAGTCCTTTTGACGTGACTTGACAGCTGCCTTGCTTTTTAGAATAAATTTCCCAAACACAGCTTGTATATTCTATGTCCCAGCCTCAAATCAGACCCAAGAGACTCAGTATTTTTTAGCAGAAAAGATATTTCAATGCTACATTCTAAGGGATGGGAAGATTCACTGGTGTTATGGTTTGTGTCTAGTTGTTCCCCCCAAAGCCTGAAGTAGTCATGGGGTGTGATCATGATTAACTCATGATCTAATGGGATCATGTGTGATCCAAGGCCGGGATTATGGGTCTTAGTACTGCTGGGATTATGGGTGTGAGTTCTATATCCTGCCCTGGGGCTAAGAGCCTGAAGGTAATATAAGAGAGAGACACACTTTCTTTAGTGATTGCTCTTTTTGTTGCATTGTTGTTGTTCTGCTGCCCTGAACTGCTACTCTCTGCCTTGTGCCCCTCTGCCTTGGAGCCAGCTGAATATGGACTGAAACCTCCAGTAACTGTGAGCTAAATAAATCTTTCCTTCCTTCATTTTGGGTGTCGGGTATTTGTCCCAGCAACGAGAGAAGAGTAACTGAGACAACTGTTAACACTTCACTTTTCTTTCCCTAGGACCTCCCCTACTGATATTATTTTATGGTACAGGAGGACTAGAACATGTGTTCTAGATTTCTAGAACATCTAAATAAGCCAGCAAGAGAAACACAAACACACACACACACACACACACACACACACACACACACATGTTCATACTGGAACATATTTTTTGTAACATTCTTTTCTAGCTATATTTTCTTTTTTCATGTAAAGTATCCTGGTTCTAAGGGACTCAGGGACTTAGAATATTCAACAATCACAAACTTAGCTCTTAACCTGTTAACACATACCACCTTCACCTCGTGGCATAACAGTGCCCATACTACCCTCATCAACACATTTATTAAGAGTGAAATGTATTTACGTTGCACATGCCCAGCCCATTTCTCTGCCCTTCTATAGCTGTATTTAGGTTGAGCAAAGTGGTATTGCGCGTCACATAGCCCGTGCTTAGTCCTAGCTCTATACTAGTCGAGCGTGCGCCTACAGCCCGCGCTTATGTCTGTGTGTGC
>PVKA01024661.1:20035-34048 GCA_004027165.1 Ctenomys sociabilis | reverse complement strand
TTTTTTTTTTTTTTTGTCTTTTTGAGACAGGGTCTCACTATGCAGTTCAGGCTGTCCTTAAGCTCACTTTGTAGCTCAGGCTGGTCTCGAACTGACAACAATCCTCCTGCCTCAGCCTCCCGAGTACTGGGATTACAGGCGTGCGCCACCACGCCCGGCATCTTCCTATTATCTTGTTGTCAAATTCATGGGTCTGCTTCCACTGATTCAATAACTTTGCATTGAAACTTCTAATATAAATTATTCCATAGTTTGTATGAGAAATATTTAGGGGAGAAAATTTGCAACTTCTTGAACACATATATTTTCTTTGTCACTATTCCCTAAGCAACACAGTATAGTAACCATTTATGTTGCACTAAATATTATAAATAATCCAGAAATGACTGCAAGTATAAGGAGGAGTACAGGTAGGTGATGTGCAAATATTATGCCATTTTATGTGCAACTTGAGCATCCGTGGATTTTTATATTTATGGATTTGGAATCAATCTTGCACAGATACTAAAGCCTGACTATATTACCATCTTAATATTGTATGGCTTGCTCTGCTTTGGGCAAGTGTTCCCCAAACACCAATACATTTAAAGCTTGGTCTCGGGTTCATGGAACTATTGGGAAATGGTGAAACTGTTAAGGGGTGGAGCCTAGTGGAAGGAAGGTGGGTCACTGGGGGTATGACCTTGAGGGAAGTATTGGGATTCTGGCACCTCAGCTCCCTGTCTTTGCTTCCCACTTGCTACAACGTAAGAAGCTTTGTCCTACATGTTTTCTCCACCATGAGGCATTGTCTCACCACAGGCCCAAAAACCATGGGCCAAGTGATCCCACACTGAATCCTTTGAAGTGCAAATGCCAAGGCACCATTCCTCCTTAGAAGTTACTCGGGCTGTTTTGTCACAGTGAATACCATCCTATTACTACTATTTTTATTTTCCCAACTCAAACCATTTCCTCTGAAGGCAGACCCAGGCCGCATCCTCCTTGTTTCCATCTCATCACAAGGCAGTTACAGTTACGCTCAACACAACGAGTTACAGTTACGCAGAGGATGACCCCAGCCCAAGACACTGAGCCTGGTCACCTAGAAATTCTGAGGATGCTCCATGCTGTGGATGCTTCTCCCTGTGCAGAAAGAGTGAATAGTAAATATATAGCAGGCCTGGGGGACAGCCCTGTGCTCAGCACTACAGCCTTGGAGGTCAGAGCCGAAGCACTCTGGGCAATATGTAACAAAGCTTCCACTAGTAGAACTGGGCAAACTCCTTTGCTGGAAACATCTTCTGGGCTTGTCGATGCCTGTAACGGGACACCAAGTAAATGTATCGCAATCAAGAGATGCGCCAGTGTCTTCAAGGCCAGCTCCATAGAAGAGGCCACACAGCTAACTAACCCATGGGCATAGACTAGAGAAGGGCACTCCAGCCATGCGGATTGGTGCTGAAGAAGAGTCTGGTATTCCATCCAGAGCACATGGCCATCTCGAGCTCCCAAAGGTGATCTCTCCTGTGCTGCTCTAATGGACCCCATCATCCTCTCCACCTCTGTTTCTATGAGAAGAAACTAGTATTATCCAACTGAGGGGTCAGGGAGGAATTAATTTTTCTCTGAGAAGCTTTCAACAGCCAGCCAAAAGCAATAATTGGAGAAAAGCCTTCGACAAGTATTTCCTAGATGCTGCATTAAATTTCAAGCACATAATTACTTATAAGGTGTCGTTGTCTACCTTGTTCCTAATCTTCCCACCCAAGATCACCATCTCTTGCCAAAAGTAAGGTGCAGTATGCTTGCAATTAAAACCTTGCTCGATGCATCCAAATCTAAGCATTCATACTCTGAATTAACATGAGTTGGGCGAATGTGAGTCACTGTCATGGTGTAATAGAAGTGAACGCTTCATCAACGGGAGCTGCTAATTTCACATTGTCTCGAGTGTTTTCCCCGTGCAGTACTTTAATTGGTCTGTCCCACTGTCAGCTTTCTGAGTAGACTCACTTCGCCTAATGACATTTCCAGTACTGCAAGTTTAAGGGGGGCATATTAGTCTATTTCATAAGCAAGATTAGTTTTAGATACTTAGACTGCCTTTTAGCAAAGTAAAATTTAACATTGTTGGGGCAGGGAAGATGGCTCAGTAGAATAAGAGCTTTCCTGGCAAGCACAAGGGCCTGAGTCCAATCCTCTGTTCCACCAAAAAAAAAAAAAAAAGTCTGCATTATTTAAGTACTTGAGCAAATAAGTATGTATGCAGCTTATTTCCCTCGCTTCCACATGTAACCAATGAGGGTTTTGTCTTTAACATGGCAAAGCAAAAATCTATTCTCTTAAAAAGAGGTTCTGAATCTGACCCTAAGAAACCCCCAAAGTCGATTTATAATGAATTTTTTGAATAAATAATGACTCCAAATACATTTACATTAAACATATTAACCTTTAACTTATCTATATTTTTAAATAGCATATTAAAGTTACATTTGAG
This sequence comes from Ctenomys sociabilis, assembly GCA_004027165.1. Classification (NCBI taxonomy): domain Eukaryota; kingdom Metazoa; phylum Chordata; class Mammalia; order Rodentia; family Ctenomyidae; genus Ctenomys; species Ctenomys sociabilis. The sequence goes on along the minus strand of PVKA01024661.1, from coordinate 31,569 downwards.
CTCAACTGATGGCTTGGAAAGTAAACCCCACAGGCTTTCTATAACTCATATTAAAGGTTAAAATGATTCATATTTCTCCCATAGACTGTGGGCAAACATATGACTGTATAGTAAGACTAGAACTGAATTTCTGATGGGCACAGCAGGAAACATTTCTGTTAGTATAAAAATTCAAAGACATTTTTCTAAAGAAGCTAATACATGCAGCACAAGATTTTAAGCTTTCTTACATTGAAAACTGATCAGCATGGCAATAGAGACAGACATTAAAAGGTACTAATCTGGGCTGAGGTCCATTTATTATACGCTTTCCATTCTGTGGTGTTTGTGTGTTTCCTTAAATACTGCAGTGGAGAAAAAAAATAAATAACAGGCTTCAGGCTGAAGGGAAGGACCATTAAAACTGTTTCTCTTCATCAGTTGTCTATGTTTCCAATAATATGAATACTATAAGAATGAATCAGTCACTTACACTTAAGAATACACATGTTGGATTGGTTTTTAAGCCCAGGACTAATGCTTAGCCAAGCTCACCACTTGAATGGGTCCAGGGAAGTCGGCTCCAGAGGACTGCAAATGTTCTCACCAGTGTCACCAGTGTCATCAGGCACCACATTGAAGTTTCTACTCTAGATCCACCCAAACACCTCCTGGAATCAGTCCTAAACTGGGGAAGCTTTGTCTTGTGAGGTAAGAAATAGGGAAGAAAGAAAAAATAAATAAACACACCCTACCTTCCTCTATTTACTAGTTTCTAATTTAAAAAACTACACAGGAATGATCAGAGCTAAGCACCCCATATTTTCTCTGGTCTGATGTACTGTAATAAGTCTGAGGCAGGGCTGCAAAGATGGCTAGATTAAATTTATTAAACCAAAGAGTGACTTTTTTTTTAAGTTAAATGTTTTGGTCACTCCTAAGACAATATCTGCAGCCAGCCTGCCTATGCTGACAATCAGGTGTCAGCTTCCCCTTGGGGTGTGATGGTAACAGAGGAGCCTGAGCAGGTTGGGGTGTCATATGGGCAAAGCTGGGCCAGTGCTTGGAAAGGGCTCTGCACAGTGTCCATGTCCATGCTTGCCATTATGAAGTGAAATCAAGGTGACCACCCCTTCGCCATGACTTCTTTTCACTCAAGTCTCTTGCTATAAAGCTGAATCATCACAAGAGCTTTTCCTTACCCATCTAAATGCAGAACCTGGACTCACGCTTTGGAAAACAATACAAGCTGTGAGACATAGCTACATAAGAGATAGAAACTGGTCACACTGGACCTATGGTGAGGTATTTCAAATAAACTGAATGTATCCCCATTTGGGTGTTGTGCATTTAATTTTTTTTTTAATTAATGATCACTCAGAATAGGTTTTATTTTTTTAGACTAGATTTAGGCTCACAGCAGAACTGAGCAGAAGGCAGATCCTGCATGCTCTCCCTCTATCCTGCCATGCTCACCTCCACCCACAGGATTTGTCACAAGAAGTGCATCTTCGCAGATGAATCACATGGCCCAAGGTCCGTGGTTTCTACCAGGATCTACGCTTGGTGTTGCGTGTGCTTGGCCCATGCTCAGGGCATTGTATCTCTCACTATAGCATCATGCGTAGTAGTTTCACTGCTTTGAAAATCCTCTGGGCTCTATTTATTTATCCCTCCCCCTGCAAATAATTACTTTTCACTATCTTCATAGTCTTGGCTTTTTCAGAAAACCATAGTTGCAATTATACAACGTGAAACTTTTCCAATTGGCTTGTTTCACTTAGCAATATGCATTAAAGCTTCCTGTCTTTTCATAGCTTCGGGGCTCATTTCTTTTTAATACTGGATAATGCCGCACTGTCAGGATGTACCAGTTTATTCATTCACCTAGTGAAAGATGATGCTGTGTCTAGATGCTTCACCTCTTGGGGACTCTGATCTCCAAAATCTACAAAAAATGCAGATTTTAATGTCTGTGAATGCCAGTGTGACTTACCTTCTTCCCACAGAAGTGTGTAGGACAGCACTGGGGCTGTTAACATTTTCACAGCCCCCACACGTGGAACTTTGTCTCGTCCACACATTCACAAGCTGTAGTCCCTTCGCTAGTTCTAATAACAACTCAGGAGCCACAGTGTCTGTGCCCTGTACCTCAAAATCCCCTGAGCCAAGTATGTAGTGAAGTTCAACTTTCATTCTGAAACCAGCGTTGCAGGGGTGGTAGGGTGATGTCTGTGGTCGCCTGCTGGGTTAAAACTGACTTGGTTTTGTTTAACAAGTGATGTTTTATGTCATTAAGTTTAATATGTTATGTAAACTGGGATATCCATATCAGCTTTAATGAGGTATAATTAATAGAAAAAGAAAACCCAACCATTTCAACTACACAGCTCAATGAATCCTGACAAACACATCTAACGGTGCAAAAGACACAAGCAAACCAAAATGTTCCATTGTCCCCAAAGGTTTCTCTGCACATCTCTGTTGTCAATCTCTGCCCACCACTCAAGCCCCAAGCCACCACCAATCTATTCTACATTACCAGAACTTCACAAAAATGCAGTGCAGTCATTTGCACCTGCTTCTTTTATTTACTGAATTGCTCTCGAGATTTATCCATGTTCATGGGTCAAGCAAGCACTATGAGATCCCCAGTGATACTCTGCCAGAAAGGTAGAAAACCCCTTACCAAAAATCACCATAGTAAACAAGAGGATAAAGAACTGTATTCCACACCTGTCAGATGATAACCTTGAATAAAGGGTAATTTCTATTTTAGGACAGCCAGGGGATTTGAAGATCCATGAAATAAGATTAATTGTCTTTCTAGATATGCTGCCCAATTATAAACACAAGTATAGTTTTCTTTTTAAAAATCACCTGCTAGTTAAAGGCTATTAAAAGCAATCAGGTGGGGGAGGGGTGGTATTAGCAAAGTGTCAAAGAAAGGATGTCTAAAAATTCTCTCCCACTGAAAAGGAACAAAAACACAGAGAAACTGTCAGAATCAACTTTCTCAGAACTCTGAATTTTTTTTTTTTTTTTTTTTTTTTTTTTTTTTTTTTCAGAATCAGGGATTGAACTCAGACCCTTGTACTTGCTAGGGAAGGGTTTATTCTACAGACCTGTCTCTCCGATCCCAAATTATAAAAGGCTCACAGTAACTTCCAGAGTTTTGCTCAGATAAAAAGTTGAATTTAGTTGAAATGGTGAGGTTTGTGAGGGTTTTTTTTGACTTTCCAAATTCCTATTTTCTATTTCCCAACTCAACAGTGGCCTTGAAAACAAATTCACACCCCTGATACAGCCTGGAAAGCACAGGGGAGGAGAACAAAGACGGAATTCCTTTAAAGCCTCATTCCCATCTAACTGCCATGAGATGCTTTTGGGTGATTCCGGGGAAGACCCTTTCAAGGATATTTGTATTTGACCTGGAGGCTACCCTGGGTGAAAAGCTTTCTTCCTGGGGAACAACTGTCAAACATATTTAAAGATAAGTGTTTTCACTTTGCAGTTGTCTGAGAGGTGGATAACAGTTACAGCAAAGGAAACCTCTGACCCTTCCCACCCCCCAGATTTTCTTTTTTAAAGCAGAGGAGTAAGACAATTAGACAGCATTTGAAAAGCTCCAACATTTTACAGAAAATACAATGGAATATGCATACACATACACACGCACCCATAGTTCAGAAAGACTTGAGAAAGATCTAGGCTCTCACCTCTGACTTTGAAGTTCTAGATCTAGACAAAAAAAAAGAAATTAAAGTTGAAGGCCATCTGTCAACCGCAACTCCGCACCAGAATGCTGACGTCAGACCCCAGCAGACACACAGATCCACTCAGGAAACACTGGGAGAAGTGCACACTCCAGGTGTTTCAAGATGTCTCTGCTCAAGCCCTGGCTGACCACTCTGCTGAGAAGATGGTCCAGGAGCCACACTAATTAGTTGCATACAACCACCAAGCAAACCAAGAACACCATTCACAATAAGCATCATCAACAACAAACCACAGGAAGCAGAGGAATGTGGTTTCCAGAAGCGTCATACACTACCGAAAAATATTCAGTTTTCATCAAAAAGTTATAAGACATCTAAAGATACAAGTAAGCATGGCGCATATACAGAGGGACAAAAGCAACTAAGATAAACGGTCTTGCAGGAAAGCCAGATGATACGCTCAGGAGACAAAGCCTCTCAATCAGCTATTTTAAATATATACAAGGGTCTAAAGAAAATCTTTATCTAAAGAACTAAATGATAGTATGAGAAGCATAGTTCACCAAACACAATATCAATAAAAAGAAATAACAAGAACCAACTAGAAATTATGAAGCTGAGAAGCACAGTAACTCAAATAATGAATTCTCTGAGTAGATTTTAGTTTTGGTATCAGGCATGAGAGACTAAGAAAAGCAAAAAGAGATCTTAAGAGCTCAGACACAATAAAGTTTATCAAAATATAGGCAATAGGAATATTAAAAGGAAAAGAGAGAGACAAAAGGGGAGAAAGAGTATTTGAAGAACTTATAGCTGAAAATCTTCTCAAATTTGATGAAATACTACTAAACATCCAAACTCATGCTTCACATGGGTCAATCTCAAAGCATGTCATATGTAGACACATCTTAATCAAATTGTCAAAATCAAGGGACTCACAAAAACAAGAGAAAAGTAACTTCTCACATCCAGTGAGTCTAACACCTAGTTTCTCATAAACCATGCAGGGCAGCAGCCGGTACAAAGGAAATAATTAAGGTTCTAAAAGTAAAAGACTGTCACTCAAGAATTCCCTGTCCAGCAAAACTGTGGAGGAGAAACAAAGACACTCCTAGGTAGGAGAGAGATGTGTATTGATAGGAGACCACTCCTACAAAATAAAGGAAAAGAATAGGATAGTACAAAAAAGGACGTTCTTTCTTTTCCTGTATGATTTAAAGGGCAACTACATAAAACAATAATCACAGTGTGTATTGGGATCTGTACTGTACTTAAGTTAGCATTCCCGTAAACTAGAGCAGTGCATGCTCTCATGGTAATTGTTACACTAATTTCTAAGAAATTAGAAACATCTTTTTAGCACAAAATTTAGAAAATATTATAAAATGTTTTAAATCTTATAGGATTAATTTAATATATGGGCTGTGTATTCACTAGCAATTTAAGGGGAAAAAAAGAAGGATAATCAAGGACTCAGCATCAGACATTTCCCCAGTAGCTCTTTTCCTGGCAGTATCTAAGAAGCTAATAATTAGAACAAGTGCAGTTCACTCTGGTTTATATAACTAGACACACAATTAATATACAGTATCTTTCTAGAAATTAAAAATTATGAATATTTCAAAAATACTATACACAGAAGAATCATTTCAGAATCATAAAGCAAGAGATATTTTAAAGCAAAAAAGAAACCCTCAAAACCACAGAGAGATTTTTTTAACCTAAATTTTATAAAATATAAAGCATTCTAGGGCCAGTGATTTACCTCAGTGGTGTAGCACCTGCCTGGCAAGCATGACATCCCAAGTTCAATTCCTGGTACCTCCCCTAAATTAAATTAAATTAAATGAATAAAAAGCATTCCCATGTTAAGAAAAAAGCCCACTTCATTACAAATTAAAACATGTCGGATTTGAATTAGCCTCCTAGAAATCGTTCAAAAAATTAAACCCATCTCCAGATAAAGCTACTAACATGCAATTCACATAAGAAATCCAAATAGGTGGGCCAGTGAGATAGCTCAGCAAACTGAGCACCTGCTTAGGCAAGCAGGGAGACCGGAGTCCGGTCCCCAGCACCACGTGACACTACCACCACCCCTGCCCAGGCATGCTGAGCTGGGCTCCGAGCCCAGGTGTGACGGTGCTGCCTGTATCCTGGTACTGGGGAGGCTAGGACAGGAGGATCACTACAAGTCTGAGCTGTGTAGTGAGACTGCATACCAAGCACATTTAAAAATTAAATAAAAAGAAATACAAATAGGATATGAAAACGTTTTATTTAGTTTATTTCTGTCGCATCTAGTTTGTTCCCCCTTCTTCTTTTCTGATTTCCTTTAGATTTTTTTTGTGTGTGCATGTGTGTAACTTGATTTTATTTCCGTGTTTGATTTCTCAATCAATTGCTTTGTTTTGGTGGTTATTTTAAGATTTCAAATATGTGTGATTAAAATATATGGTAAGTATTGAAATTTGGAAATCTATGTAAGAAAAAGCCACCCCACCATTTTTCCCCTTCAAGATTCTCCCCTTCACTTCAAATGCATACATTCCATCTTTCTGGCCCCTTTCTGAAGCAGCTCAGAAAGTATTCTTGTGTGAATATTTTTACTATATTTTGTCATAAATATACAGCACTGTGCAGTGGAAAGGTAGGCTCACAAAAACACCACAGCGCCTCTTCCTCGACCTTATCCACCAGTTCCGGAACTGCACAACTTCTGGCTCTTATCAAAGACAAAATTTCCGTGAAAGGTAAATGTTTTGAATCAATTGAGGACACCAAGGAAGCCACATAATGCCACTAAAGACACTCATGAAAAAGGACTTCTAGAAACACCTCCAAAGATACAGAGAATGACAGAACGAACGGGCTGGAAGTCAGGAGGGTGAATGAATGGCGACGTATCAAGTGGATTGACAGAAATATGTCTGTCAATCCACTTGATACGTAATTATCTTCCTTTTATTTAAACAAACATCCACCATATTTTTCAGCTATATGCCGTAAACATTTTAGTGTGTTCTCTAAGTGATTTTACACTTCTTGTGTAGTTCAATCATCTTACAATGTGTACACCCATTCCTCCAACTTTACATCATGGCTTTCAAACATGAACCTCACAGTACATTGATATGTTTTTCTTCTTGTTTCTTATTTTTTATGTATTGAGCTTCTTATATCTATGGAATTAGAGGTCTTAGTTTTGAAAAAAGTTATTTTTCCTGTCCATTCCTACTCACATATATTAGGCCTTGAAAAGTGTTCCTTATAGTTCCTAGAGCTCTATTCATATTTTTTAAGCATTTCTTTTTTGTCCTCTGGGATAATTTCAGTTGAAGTATCTTTGAGTTCACTAATCTTCTGTGTTCTCTAATCTGCCATTATCCTTATCTGGTGAGTTTTTTCCTCCCTTATATTTGTAGTTTCCATCACTAAAATCTCAACTGGCCTTTGTATACTTCCACGTGTCTACTTAACTTCTGGAACATATAGAACGCTTTATTATAGTAATTGTTTTCATCTTCTTGTCCAATATGTGCGTTGGTTTTGTATCAGTTTCAGTGAGTTCATTTTTCTCCTGATTTTTGGGATCATAGTTTCTTCCAAGGAATCTTTGATTGGATGCTAGATGCTGTGTACATTATTTAGTTGGTGCTAGATACTATTTCATTCCTGTGAACATTCTTGGACTTTGTTCTGAGACATTGTGAAATTACCAGGAAACCAACTGGTTCTTCTGGATTTTTGCCATTATGATTTGCAAAGGAGATCGTAGCTTGCTAGGCAGCTTTCATTCATTAGGCTAATTATCCCCTAAGACTGAGACAGGACTCTGGCGAGTACAAGACTCTGTTCAATGCCCTAGTGTGTCCTGGGTCTTCCAGTGTGGATGGTGGGAAAGCCTTGGTTTCATGCTGGAATCCTTCCACTAGGTCCTCTCACATGGTTCTTTCCTGTTCTCACTTTCTTCATATCCAAGAACTGGTCAGTAGTTGGCTTGTCCATGGTGTGGTGAGTGAAGGGAGACAGCTGAGATCCCCTGGACTAGCAACCATGAACAGCATTTTAGCAAAGACTGCAGAGATTGAAACCAAGATGGCTCCCGTGGCGCCTCACCTAGGACTGCTTAAGGCTCGGCTTGCTAAGCTTCATAGAGAACTCATTACATGGCCAGATAGCTCAGTGGACTAAAGTACCTGCTTCAGGAGAGTACAGTGGCTGGGGTTCGATCCCCAGTGTGCTGTGCTAGCCCCACCCTCAGGATGCACTGCAACTGTGATTGAGACTGGGTATGGTGGCACTCGCCTGAAATCCCAGTGTTTGGAAGGCTGAAAACAGGAGAATCACTACAAGTCTGTTCTATGTAGTGAGAACCCTGTAGACCATGTACTAAATACATTTTTAAAAAAAAGAAGTGATGGTAGTGGTGGTGGTGGTGGGCTAGAACATGTCAATGTGGCCAAGACAGGCAATACTCAAACTGGGTGTGTGGGTCTGCTGTCTGTGGGGAAGTGCACGCTGCTGAGTGACCTGGCAGGAGTGTATTGTGAGGTGGCAGCCTATGAGTTCACTACTCTGACTACTGTGCCTGGCGTCATCAGGTACAAAGGTGCCAAGATTCAGCTCCTGGATCTCCCAGGTATCATCGAAGGTGCCAAGGATGGGAACAGTAGAAGTCATCAAGTCATTTCAGTGGCCTGCACATGTAATTTGATCCTGATTGTTCTGGATGTCTTGGAAACCCTTGGGACACAAGTAATTGAAAATGAGCTGGAAGGCTTGACTTTCGCTTGAATAGCAGACCTCCTACCATTGGCTTTAAGAAGAGAGACAAGGGAGGCATTAATCTCACAGCCACTTGCCCTCAGAGTAAGCTGGATGCTGAACTGTGAAGAGCATTCCGGCTGAATAGAAAATTCATAATGCTGATGTAACTGTAAGTAGTGATGCCACAGCTGACAACCTCATTGATGTGGTCTTCCCTCATATCTGTGTATTAAATAAGACTGACCAGCTTTCCACTGAGGAACTGGACATCATCTCTAAGGCGCCACACTGTGTGCCCATGTCTGTCCATCACCGCTGGAATTTTGATGACTTACTGAAGAAGATCTGGGACTATCTGAAGCTAGTGAGAATCAATACCAAACCCAAAGGGCAGTTACTAGATTATGCATCTCATGTGGTGCTGCCTTACTCCAGGACCACAGTGAGTGGAGGGTTTGTGTATGAAGAATTCCAAAAATCTTCATCAAAGGATTTAAATGCGCTCTGGTCTGGGGCCTCTCTGTGAAACACAGTCCTCAGAAGGTGGGTAAGGACCACACACTGGAGGACGAGGATGTCATCTGATTGTGAAGAAGTGAAACCTTTCCCTTCCTCCATATGTTGGGCCAACCACAGCCCAACCATAGCCGCTTTCCCCATGACCAAGTGCCCTACTTACTCAATTCTTTCTGGTTTTGGCAGCCACTGGATCAGGATATGGAGCTGGGGAATAGAGGCATCCAACTGGAACTTTATTTATCTTACTTCTATGTTGAACTGCATAAAAGATCCAGTCGGCCTGTTCTCTGTGTGCAGTTTATGTGTCCATGTCAGATTTGTTTTGGGATGGGTTGAACATTCAGTGAATCAGCTGCAGAAAGGATAATTTGTAGCTTGGTTTTGAAAGTGAAATGGATAAAAATGTGACATATAACATCTCATCTGATGCTTTGTGATGGGAGACCCTTAAAAAAAAAAAGAAAGAAAGAAAACAACTGATCAGCAGCAACTGTGTGCTTGCAGGTGTCTTCTGCAGATCCTTGAAACCCTCTCCTAAATGACTCCTCTGCTCTGCTCTGTGAACTTCAGCCCCCACTGGTTCCCAGATCCTCAGAGCAGTCTCCTAAGTGGAGCAGATGTGCAAAGCTTTATCACAGTTTCTCCTACTCAGCGTTGTATTCTTGAAGCTTCTTCCAGCAGGCTGGATGGATCTTACAACTCACTGTTAAAAATAGTATTAGATCAGTACAGGAACAACAGACGTCAGGCCAGATTTGTTGCTAACACACCGCTATTCAGCTATCACTAAAATATAACCCTAAAGGTAGTGAAGTTGAAATCCCAGACTTCCTTGGTACCCTGTAGAGGGAGGCATCTAAAGCCTTAGGGAGACTGGAGCAATGGCAGAGTGCGTTTGTCAGGTCTCATCTATCCCAGGAAGATCAAGGACCATCATTCATCACAGCTACAAGAAATAAATCTATGAGTGTCTAGGACCCCTGGAGACCTCTAGGGTGACTCCTCTCGATAAGTCAGACATTACCGGGGGTGGGGGTGGGGGTTCTGTGTGCCCAGCAGACTCCATGCAGGAAAGGAGAAGGCCTTGCAGGGTGGCAGGCACCCAGTGTGGTGTTTATTCAGCAAGGGCCATGTGGGGTGTCTGCAATCCTGGAGCCACGACCAGAACAGACTGCCTGAGGTCCACAGTGCAAGCTGCGAGAGGCTGTCTCTAATTCAGCTCTGTACACACTTAACTGTTTAGGTACACACTCAACCTATTTAGTAACAAAAGTAAACCAAACGTCAAGTTCCTCAAACACTGTAACATAAAATGCAAACAGTACTAAAACCACAAGTTGATCTATATGATTCCAATACTTTTATAGAAAAGTTGTTTAAAGATAGATTTATATGGCTTTTAAAGTTGTACTAAAGAAACTATAATTTACTATTTTTTTAAAAATCACAAAGCTGTTCCTGAGTTCAATCCCTGGTATGGCAAAAAAAAAAAAAAAAAAAAAAAAAAAAAGAATCACTATGAGTCCGATCTAGTAGTAAGACCCTAAATACCCTGTAGACCCTTCCCTAAAATATGAAAAAATAAATAAATTTTTTAAAAAACCTGTTTTCCATGCCATTCACCTCTCTGTAGCATTGGTGATTATCCACGCCCAGCATGTACCCACACCTGTCTTGCTAAAGCTTTACTTAATTATATTATGTGCCATGATGTGAAAGGGGCCCCGTTAGCGACACATGATCCAGCACGAAGTATTTCACTGACTTTTGGAAAATGATCTAATCTGAGGTGTATAATCTGATTCCTAAGTCAGTGTCCAGCACAGTGTAGAACTCTTTTTATTCACTGCAGGGGAGACCACTGCTTTGATCAGAAGACACAAGTAGCACAGCTGAAAACAGTCCCTCAGGAGCATAGAAATGCACTTTCTTTATGGACATAGCTATCTTGCTTTCAGTATCTACAAAGGCATCGGCTTCTTGATCCGCAAGCTGGGACTGCTCCAAACGCGTCTCCCTAGGAGCAGGTCAGGGTGTGGGAGGGTACGGACGAGGAAGGCGGGCCAGATGCTGCCCTCTGTCCAAGGTGGGTACGCAGAGGCCCCTCCTACTAGTCTCTACTTTTGTGTGCATCTGGATATTTCTACGTAAAAGCAGTCATGAAAGGCAAATTTGCTGTATGAGCTAGCACAGAAAGTACAACGGAATTCAATACATCCCTCTTTTCCTCAATGCCTTTCAAGATGTCTGTGCTCATGGAGGATGGGCCTCCCACAAACAAATTGGCTTTTTTCTCTTTCCATTAACATTTAGTCATGTCATTATCTCCCAAGTCTGACCACTTAGAAACAAGGTTATAAATAATTGATTAATAGAAAAGGGAAAAAAATCCACCATGCTGCCATTTTCATTGCCCATTAAGGCCTGGAGAATCTCTTCCTGTGATCTTGATGCACACACACACACACACACACACACACACACACACACTGTATATATATATATATATATATATATATATATATATATATATATATATATATATAT
>PVKA01024661.1:0-19935 GCA_004027165.1 Ctenomys sociabilis | reverse complement strand
AGAACCACGGACAGCGACTCTCCTACTCCAGGGGGCTCTTTTCCTGTCACCCTCACACAACCTCAGTCTCCAAAACACACAAAAAGCTAGCACTGCTTAATTCACATACACCATGCGCTGTTCGTACGGTCTCACTTGAGCATGTATAAAAGCATGAACAGGCTTAGGAACCAGAGAGAACGCCTGGACCCACGCTTTGAAAATATGTCTGTTCACAGGACATCCTCAAGGGAGGGCACCAAAACCAACCAACAAGGACAGGACATGCTCCAAACACCCTAAGAGAACACACAAAAATGAAACTGGAGGGCTCCCATCAGTTCCTCAGGCTCCACCAGCAGGTAGTGGCTGCAAGGTCTGTGTCCCACTTCCCCCCAAGAAGCTGCAGTTCAATTCACCATTGCTTCTGCTCTGCTCAGGCCTCTGCAGGAACAGCCCTGGCCAGGGGCACCTTGAGATCCAAGTGTCACTTACCACAAGGGAGAGAGGCCTCTTCCACGACACGACACCGATGAGTCCCGACAGCAGCACCTGGAAAGACAGGTGGTACACCAAGGTGAGACACTCTAGAAACTATCCAGGAAGGTCACATCAACCTCAGCCCTTTCCACCTGTGACAGGCCAGACAGGATCCCACACCACACAGGAATGGGTGACAATGAGCTGTGCTTCCTTTTTAGCAGCCTGCAGCTGCTCCAGGAGGTACAAGTGGCTTCTTGAGCCTTCAGGGCATTACAGAGTGCATGGCATCACCCACTGCCCTAGGTGGCCTGAGAGGGGCGAGAGTCCTAAAGGACCTCACCAAGGTGATCAGTCCACCCTGGCACTCCATGGCGTTTGGATGTGCTCTTCAAGGTCACAGACAACCCTGAAAACACCACCTGTGGGGTGAGCAATGCTACCCCATCCCCACCTGGCCACATGTGGCTGTGCCCACCACAAAGCCTCCACCGTCTGGCCCCTTCCATTTGCAGCCAATTCCCCACCTTACTAATAAGCAGTGTTTTCTATAAGGTTCTAGAATTTCCTATAGCCTAATTCTGAGCAGCACACCCCTTTCCCGGGGCCAAGCCATGCTCCTGCCCTTGGCATGGGTCCTGCCAGCAGCCATCCTTCCCTCTCATCTTTACCATATGGATGTGCTGTGTACCTTCTCCCCTGGAGGAACCACTGCTCAGTGCTTGCTTGGCTCTAGAACCTCCTTTTCCCCAAGCCCAGGCTCCTGAGTCAGACACAGGCTTGGTCCCCACATGCTGGTCTCCTGGTGTTTGGCTATGCCTGAGGGATCATGAAAACATTGTTCCCACCTCCTAACATAATCTCTTCTTCCCAGGATTACCCAGGAGGTCATCAGATGCAGCCAGGTCCCACCCGGCCACCTGCAGGATGGGCTGCCATCATCCATCATGGGATGTGCTCTTCCAGGCTCCTGAGGGGTCACCTGCTAATGTTCTTCCTATCACCTGATGCTCTGCGTCTCAGCCTCCATCTAGGATCCTCCTCCCTTTGTCTAGATCTGAGAGCCTGGCTGTGTCCTTTGTCTCCTCTCCCCATGGTTCCCTAGGAGATAGCTCTCATGATGTCTGGGCCTCCATCCTCTGGTGTCTCCTGTAGCCCTGAGCTCCTCCTGAGAGCTGCGCCTCCCAGTGCCTAGCTGCCTCTACTCCTGCTGCCTGCCGCTCTCCAGCCATGTCCCAAGAGGCATCACCTGCTTCCTTCCACCTCACAGCCCCAGTACTCCTCCTGTAACCTCGGTCTCCCTCCCTCTTGTCACTCAGACCCAGATCCTCTCCCTCATCCCTCATATCCAATCAGATCCAGGGAGGAACAGGAGGCCACATCTTGTTTCCAGTAGGGTGATGTGTTGGAGGACCCATTATAAGGAAGATGCTTGGGTATGAGGTCTTTTGGGAAGAGCTGCTCAGACCTGGCCCTGAAGGTGGGGGCCAGGCATCCGGGGACCTGCTGGAAGTCCTTGGCTGCTTTTACCTTGGATTCAAAAGGGTCTTACCAGACCCCAGAGGAGCATACTACTGAACCGACAGTCTCATGAGGTCACAGATTTTAGTTCAGCCCCACCCAGGCACCTCTGCAGTGTGCAGAACCATCAGGTTCTGCCCAAAGTTCAGGGATTCTGCAAACAGTGTTGACCTTTACACACAACCACTTCCCACTTCTCCGCCTGCACTCCTAAGGACGCTGCCTGGTCTCCCTGTCCTTGTATCCCAGTTCAACACTAGGGAAATCCTTGACTGATCTCCCCTACATCTTCCTGCAGCTGTCTCCTAATTCTTCTTCACAGCACCATTAGAATCTCCGCACTTCTCCTGCCAACGCATGAGCATGCAAGAGAGCCTCTGTGAGGTCAGATCCATCACCTCCAGCTGACACACCATGCCCTCCAAATCATTTTGCACTCAGGTGACAAAGCAATCTTTCAGGTGGGTGTCTTTCTAGAATGCTCCTCAGTACCTCATGCTTAACAATCCAGATTCTAAATTTATGTCTCTATCTCCCAGTCTTTCTCTTTTGGACAACTTAAAAATTCTGTCAAGAATGGCACCATTTTCTGAGCTCGCTGTGTGGCTTTGGGGCCCTGTCAGTCATAAAAATCTGGACCATTATCCAGATGTCTGTTTGCTCAAATCTCTTCTTCCAGACTCCTTCTGGACAACAGCTCTGGCCACCCAACTCCTCCCTCAGGATGAACTGCCCTTATACAAGACCTTCCCACCTTTCCCACCCGCCATGCCTGTGTGTCATGAGAGCACCCAGAGAGATACAGCTGCCTGCAAGCAGAAGAGAGTCATCACACAGCCCACCATACTGGAGCTTTTACCTCAGACCTTGCAATCTCCAGAGCTGTGAGAAAAAAAATCTGTCACTTAAGCTGAGTAGTCTCCAGTACTTTGTCAGGACAGCCTGTTGTGGTTTATACTGAGGTGTCCCCTGAGCACTCATGCTCACAGGCAGAGAGCTCTGGGAAGAGCCCTGGACAAAGTGGTCATTTAGTGGACTTGCCATCAGCAGATGGGCCTGGCCCTGAGCAGAAGTCACTGTACATCTCCTTCTTGGTCCTCCTTTCTTCCTCTGTTTCCTGGCGGCTATAATCCAAGTAGTTTTCCTCTGTTCAAGTCTTTCCACCATGGCACTTTCATGGGACTGGGACTTCTAACATGTAAGCCAAACTAAACTACTTCTCCTGGAACTCAAGGGTGTCTGGTATTTTTGTCTCAGCGATGAGGGAAACTGACTAAGATGTAGCACAAGCTGACTAATACGATGTTGGTCAGCTTTCTTTCAGAATAACAGACTATCCATGATGATTAACTCATAAAGAGAAGAGGTTTATTTGGGATCACGTCTTTGAAAGTTCTTGCCCATAATTGGTTGGCTTTGTTTCTCTGGTCCTGAGTCCAAAATATAAGGCAAAACAAGGCTGTGCACGTCAGGGCCAGAAAGCAGAAGACAGAGGGGGCCGGGGCCTCACAATTCCTGTAAGGACCCATCTCCGGTGGCTTCAGGACATCCCAAAGGCTTCCCCCCTTCCCAAAAGCACTGACCTGGACATTAAGAAGGCTTTAATGCAAGGACCTTCAGAGGACATTTGAGACCCAAACCATACCACATGTTAATATACCCAGAGCATAACACTAGATAATTGCTCTATGATATCCACGAAGCTTTCTCCCTTCGTACACCCCAGAAAGAACAGATTTCCCCACCTCTCCAATACAAAAATATTGGCATCAGCTCAAAAGACAGAAGGTGCCATCACAACACCTTGGAGGAGGCCTTTGGAAGTCCACGTGCTGGGTGCCTCCCCTCTCAGGAGCCTGGGTGATCCACTGGAAGCCAGAGATTAGGAAAAAAGAGCGCGTCTCTCAGAGCCACGGGAGAAAACAAGCTTTAAGGCATTGTCTGAGACTGTTCGGTTTAGCCTGAGCTATTTTTGCTCAATTTCCAGCTATGGTGAGGATTATATTGCATATTCAGGCATTTCCATAATTCTACAGGTTTATTTGGTACCACTCCTGCGAGGAAAAAGGGTCATGAATCTAGTTAGCTGTGAAATTGCTATCATGAAATCTTTGTCCTATTTAATCTACCAATTTTGTTATTTAAAGCCCACAGTTAAAAAAAAATAGAGAAACTGAAGAGGGCCACAGTACAGTACCATGTAATTAGTTAAACAATTTAAAAGGACAACAAGAAAGACACGATGTTGCTCAGAGTAGGCCTAAGTTTTCAAGTAGTCTGCACTGTGATAAGGACCCAAGTGCTTTCTTTTCTCCAGTGGCCAACCAGCCTAGCAGAGGCACGAGACGGAATGAGAAACGAGACAGAGCTGCTGCTGTCAAGGGAGATGCAAGTGGCTCGCAGACTCCTGGGAAGCAACGGCCTCGCCGGAGCCAGAGACCTTTCCCAATTGATTGCTGCCACTGCCTGGACACAGAGGCTCGGAATAAATTAGTGTTTTAAAGTCTTGGTCTATAACATTGAAAAATTCTTCCTCTATCTAAAATAAAGAATTTTCTTCAGGTTATTGAATCTAGGTCAAAGGCAAATGGTAAAGGCAACACTTTTGGTAGTAAAGCAAGTCCTTCCAGGACAGTCTTTTTTTGGCAGAACTGGGGATAGAACTTAGGACCCTGCACTTGCCAGGTAGGCCATTATTCTATCTCCCCGGCTCCAGAACAGAGTCTTCAAAGTCAGGGAAATTACGCCATAAGGCACATTTTAATCTGCCTCACAGTTCTTGCGATGCCAGCCTAGCACTAAGATACCACTGTCTGGTACACGTCTAGGGAAATAACTGGTGCAGTAATAGAGGCAATGTCACTCTGAGCTGTTGGGCTTGAGAGGTCTGCTGAATCCTGTCTTCCAAGGCCTTGAGACTTGCAGATTGTCCTCCTGCCTTCCTATTTTTCCTTTGGCCTCAAGGAGAGCTTAGCCCTTCTATTTGACTGCCATTGGGTTTTCCCTGGGAGCCCTTCTTTGCCTGGGCCTCACTGGGACCTCCAAATAAGGAACAAAGTGGTTTTCAGTTCTCCAGCCCCCAGGTCCTCCTCTGAGGACACACTCCATCACCACATCCCGTCCAGTCTGGCTCGTCCCTTGGGACAACTCCCTGCTTGCCATTTCCCTTCTCACGGTCCACTTCCAGCCCACGGTGCCTGCTGTCGCCACACACTTTCCTCTCGGGGACTGTGCCAATACAGGGAATGCATCATGCCAGCAAAGAAAATCCACTGTCAACTACTTCCCCATGGTAGAAAAGGCGCTCTAGAGCTTTCCTTCTGTCCTCAAGCAGTGGTAAAACTATACATCAATGCCAAAGATGACAGAGAAAAGATCAACTAATATTAAAGTGTTTGAAAATATTCTAGGGCTGTGGGTACAGCTCAGTAGATCTCTGCCTGACCATGAGCAGCTTATACACACATAAATTCTAAACAGCTCACAAATTAAGATAAAGTCAACATGAAACACACAGTGTATTCTGTTGTAATGACCACTTCTTTGGTGTGAATTCATGAATATGTGCTTGGAATCAAATTCATCTGTCTTGGGGCCAGGGAGGTGGCTCAGTAGAATAAGTGCTTACCTGGCAAGTGCAAGGGCCTGAGTTCAATCCCCAGTTCCACCAAAAAAAAAAAAAAAAAAAAAAAAAAAAAAAAAAAAAAAAAAAAAAAAAATCATCTGTCTTATGCCTGCCCTATAACACACAATTTTCTCACAGGGTTCCTTATTCTGAAATTGTAGTTACTATACTGCCTCCTGGGATGATAGAGTAGGGTTGCAAATCTGAACTGAGCTTTACCCACCTAACAGGACTCTATTTCAAAATAAAATAAGTAAATACAAAAGGTCTAAGGATGTGGCTCAGTGCAAAAGCCCTTGGTTGCATCCTGAGTAGCAAAATAAAAATGAACAACAACAACAAAAAATCCCACAAAGCAGCTCATATAGTATAAGATATTTTATAAGTATTTTGACTTTAAAAAATTTAGAAATCTGTTTCTTGGGTAATGCTATGTATCTTATTTCATACAACAACAAAACATTTGAAGAAGGAGAGTCCACAGATTTCACTAGATTACCTCATGCCAAAAGTGACTAAGGCTTGATCAAGAGTTCCTTTAGTACAACTTTTTGGGTGATAAATTTTTATTTTTGCTAATCCATAAATGTCTTTTATTTCAACCCTCATGCTTGAAAAATAGCTGTATTGCAACACAAATCTTCAAGTTCCTTCTTTGAATTCTTGCAGCTTAATAGCCAGAAGTGGAACTGTGGGAATGTAGTGTAATTCTACTGTTAATTTTTGAAGAACTTTCATACTGATTGTCACAATGACTGGACTACTATTTTACATTCCTAGCAATAGTGCATAAGGGTTCCAGTTTTCCTACATTGTAAAGATTTGTTTCCTACTTTATGCTTACTTGTTCGTTGTTTGTCATGATAGCTACCCTACGGGATATGAAGTGGTATCTTGAGGCTTGGGCTTGCCTTTCTCTAAGGATTCATGATACTAAACACCTTTTTGTGTCCTTATGGCCATTTGAATGTCTTCAGTTACTCTTCTGTCATTGCTGGGACAAATATCCGACCCTTAATATGAAGGAAGGAAAGATTTATTTCCTCACAGTTACTGGAGGTTTTGGTCCATACTGGCTGGCACCAAGGCACAGTGGCACATGACAGAGGGCAACCTTCCACGGTGGCAGCAGAGACCAGGAGTAGCACTCTCTCTGTCTCTCTTATGTTACATTCAGGCTCTCTGCCCCGGGCTGGGTGTAGCACCTACACCATAATCCCAGCCTTGGATCATGAATTAATCATGAAATGTAGAACTGTGCCTCAATAATTGCATGACACTTTGAGGGGACACCTATACACAAACCATAACATTCTGCCCCTGAATCCCCAAAGACTCATGCCCATCCATTTATGCAAAAGACATCTTGGTCGATCTCTAAGAGTTACCAAAGTCCCAACAATTTCAGCATTGCTGAAAAGTCTAAGTCCCAAGTCTCCTCCAAGATCTAAGGCAAACCCTTAGCTGTAAGCTCCTGTACAAAAGAAAAGCTAAACATTTCCAACATTCAAAGGCACAAGATAAACATTGCATTTCAAAAGTTTCAGACAACAGGGAAATACAAAACATTGGGACCAAAACAAGTCCAAAATCCAGAAGGGCCAACATTAAGTCCTGTAATTCCATATGCAATATCTGAAGCAATCTGTGGCAAATTGTAAGCTACATGAGGTTCCGTCCCTATGGCACTCTTAGTGGTAGCTCCCATAGCTTCTCTCTCAGGCCTGCTTTGCTCCCTCTTTGCAGTTTTCCTTAGATGATCCATGTTCCTAGCTCTTCCAAACTTCTGGGATTTCCTCAGAACAGGGTTCTCACTCATAGCTTTACACACTGCCCTCTCAGGGGCACACTGCCTGGCCTCCCAGGCCTTCTGAAATCTAGATAGAAGCCTTCTTAACCTCAGAGCACCTGTGTTCTGCAAGCACCTAAAACCAAGGCCACCTGGATGCTGCCAAGGTCTGCTGCCAGCTGGCGCAGTATCCAGGCTTCCTTCTTTCTTGACTGTAGGGGATGAGTGCCTGGATCACTGAGCACTCTGACTCTGACTCTGAGGAATAAATTCTCCATGCTGGCACCATCCTGGAACCTAGTGAGGCCACTGCCACCATTCTGGAACATGGGGCTCCATGGCTTTCCCCTCAAGGCAAAGTCCCTCACCCTTGCAATTCTGAAGACCTGCAACCTCCTGTGGTGCCCTCAGGCCATCCTTTAGATCCCTCGTTCCTTCCTGGCAATGGAGATCCTCAGCTCTGTCTGCTTTACTAGAGCGTCCTTTCCCGCCAAACTCAAATTTTTAAGTCATCTTGCTGGGCTCTTTGCTCTTGATTCACAACATAAATCTGACTAAGAGCCCCAAACATCAGCCATGCCACTCCCCCAATATTCAGCTGCTTTGAATTATCTTTTGCCAGATTAATCAGCTCACCATGCTTAATCTCAGTCTCAGGCAAAGTCTCTGGATAGGAGCAAAATTCAGACAGACTTTCTGCCAAGCCATAGCACAAATCACCCAGAGTCCAACAACCAATTCAGTCCTTCTTCCCAGAAGAAACCTCCCCAGCCTGGCCTTTATAGGTAGGATTTCTATCAGCATTCTGGTCTTCTGAGCCCTGACCAGAATCTCCCATACAGAACAGCTGAAGGCGTTCCAGCTCTTCGCAAGTAGACGACATCTCCAATGCTTTCCTATCTCTTCCCATAAGCCATTCCCAAAAGCTTATAATCCACACGGTCAGGTTGAGCTACAGCAATGACCCTACTCTGGTATCAAATTCTGTTTCAGTCACTCTTTTCTCATTGCTGGGAAAAATATTTGTCACCCAAAATGAAAGAAGGAAAGATTTATTTAGCTCACAGCTACTGGAGGTTTCAGTCCATACTCAGCTGGCTCCAAGGCACATGATAGAGAGCAGCTGTTCATGGTGGCAGCAAAGGAGCAGAGAGCAAAACGGAGAAGTAGCAGCAGCAGTGGCAACAGAGAACAAGTGCGTCTCTCTGTCCCCCTTATGTTACATTCAGGCTATCTGACCCAGGCTGGGTATAGCACTCACACCCATAATCCCAGCAGCACTGGACCCATAATCTCAGCAGTACTCAGACCCACGATCCCAGTCTTAGATCATGAATTAATCACAAAATGTAGAACTGCATCTCAATGACTGCATGAGACTTTGGCCTCATATATATATATTTGGTATTCTGCCATGCTTTTTTTTTTTTAGATTTTTATTTTATTGAAGAACAAATAGCAATGAGACAGTTTCAAGACAAATTAACAGGACAGATTTGATAAATTAATACATGGCAAACTGTTTCTGTAATGTTTTGGTATCGTACAAGGTGTGTACATGATAGACTTACAGATATTATAGCAGATGTCTCTAATCAGTGAATTAAGAGAGTGTAGCTGTTTACTTATCTTTTTATACCTGAAGTATATCACAGATTCAATAATTAATACTTTCTACCTTGCTATTTTCCTAGTGGTTGTCCATAGTACTAGAAGCCAACATAATGTTTTATCAAACCACTATTAGTGCAAATCTTGCTTCTCATAGAATTATGCAGAAGCACGGCATATTTATCCTAACTGTATTGTTTATGCACACACATCATGATTCTTCCTTTTGTACCCCTTTTTTTGCCTAGACCTGTCAAAGATGGGCACTCCATTGTCATTAAACAAAGTTAGGTGCCTGAACTCGGCGACACATTCCAACACAGTGCAGCATTCCACAATAATAGTGAGTTATCTGAAGCTATTGACTATAGCCAGTTACAGCTCAACTTATTATTGTGGCCCCACATTATATACCTCACTTTTATACTTTTCTGCTGGATAGTTAAGACCGAGATAGAGCAAGACCTATACACCAAAAGACATAGCTTTTGTTTCTGATGAGGTCAGATTTTGTTGGACAAATACACACAAACCATAATACCTTCTTTGGAACAATGTCAACTGAAGTCCTTTACCTACATTTGAGATTTTCTCCCCCAGCTTTTCTGAGGCTTTCTTGACAAACAAAAATTATGTAAGGTGTGCAACATGATGTTTTAATACACATTGTGAAATAACTACCACAGTCAAAACAATGCATCCATGTCCTCAGGCTGGTCTCAAACTCACAACAGTCCTCCTGCCTCAGCCTCCCGAGTGCTGGGATTATAGGCATGCGCCACCATGCCCAGCTCCTCATCTAATTAACTACCATTTCTCTGTGTGTGGAGGAAACCCTAGAGACTACCTTTCAAGCAAACAGTATATTATCCTCAGGTCCAGTCATCCCACCAGACCTTCCCAATGTCTTCACCTTAGAGCTGAAAATGTGAAACTTCCGAATAACTTCTCCCCTCCCTCCACTCCTCAACTCCTAGGAACCACCCCCGCTCTCTTCTGCTTCTGACATCAAAGAAGATCATTCGGTATTTGTCCTCCTGTGACTGGCATTTCCCAGCATACTGTCATTTGGGATCAATGAGGTTGTCAAAATGCTTTGCCCATTTTTTACATTGGCTTGTTCATTTTTTGCTGTCACTGTTGAGTTTTAGGAGTTCCATGTATTTCTCAGAGATTAATCCCTTCAGATATATGTGATATTGAAATATATACTCCAATTCTAGAGATTTACTTTTCATTCTCTTAATAATGCCTTTTGACCCACACATTTTTAATATTAACAGAATCTGATTTACCTATTTTTTAAAATTGCTGCTATATTTGTTGTTATTCAGGAAGCCATTGCTAAATCCAACGTTATGGAACTTTCTCCTGTGTTTTCCCAGTAAGTCCATAGCTTTATACCTCTTACACCTCTGGTCAATTTTGAGCTAATCTGTTTGCATATGAACACATTACTCTAGTTATAATTATATAGAGCATTACTGCCATACTAAACCAACAGGAAAGAAAAAGGACTATCCAATAGTTCTGAGACTGCTGCTAATTATAAATATATAAACTAAAATTGCTTCACACCCACAAACCAAAATACATTTGAAAGGATAAAAATATGAAATGTAAAAAAAAAATCTACCACCAAAGTATCTAACAAAAATCGCAGACATCTTCTCTCTGCAAGAGTTTCCTGAGAAAAATGCCTTATAAAGAATCAATAAAATGCAAAGGAAAAGAGAAGGTGTTCTTTAGGATGTCAGACTGACAGTGATTACACCGAATGACAGCCCTCTCTTCTATGTTGTTAAGAATATGTACCATCAAGAGGGAGACTTTGTCATGTGCTTAAAAGTATGAAAAACAGAATGAGAAAAATCCTTACTCAAATAAATCTCCAACTAGGATGATACAGATGATTTTCTTTCTTTTTGGCAGAACCAGGGATTGAACTCAAGACCCTGTGCTTGCCAGGGAAGTGCTTATCCTACTGAGCCATCTCCCCAGCCCCAGATGATTTTCTATGAATATATAAATTACTACAATCAATTTTAAAAGATCAAATTGTTAAACACTCCTAGAAACACCAAGAGAGCTGGTGACAATAATCTATATGTTGAAAAAGTGCATTAATACCTACGTTTGTTATTACCCATAGTTCAAATACTTAACAAATGTCCATACTTTAATTTTTTTTATCATGAACCCCCATGAAAAATGTTGGATTCTTATGCCATGTAGACATGAAAAAAGGATAAAACACAATAAAGATGAAGTGACATGTCCCCATGTTGCTGTGGTGGGCAATGTGGGACAAAAGCTCCGAAACAGAAAAATATATATTCAAGGAAAGGCTGATTGGAAAGGAGAAAAATATCAAGATTCCATTTATGATAGCAAGAAAAGGTATTAGAATATTTTAGAATACACAGAGATGGTAATAGACAGCGATAGTAAGAGGTGAGCAAAAGCAGCGTGAAGAAAGTCTTGAACGTCTACGAGGAACCTAAAAGACTTCATTATGAGACTGGGGGAAGCATTCATTTCAAGAACAGAAGGACTAAAGAATATATAAGTTCCATGCAATTCTAATTAAGATATTGAAGAGGGAATCGGCAAATCTATGTAAAGAAAAGTACGCTGGCTGGTCACTTGGAAAATATTTTAAATATCTGCCTCATTCTCTGTACCAAAATAAATTGGAGAGGAAAACATAAATTAAAATAGCAATGGTGTAGAGGAAAATCGGAGAAATTCTAAAGCAACCTTGGAGTCAGCTGTTGAGACATGACAGCGTCAGGAATCATAGTAGGAAAGATCAATGAATCAAAAATTTTCAAGTTCATGGTTTTGTTTTAAAGCACTGATAGGTGATGCACGGAAAGTGGTTCTTCACCTTGCAACCCATCCAGATGAGAAGTCCGAGCCTGTGCCCTGCCTTGTGAGTGGGCGGTCTCTGTCCCCACCCCCTGGGTCCGCTTGGCCGGGCATCACTTGGAGGCAGCATCAGCCCCGCAGCCTGTGCGGAGCCACGCATGCCCTCTGCCTCCTCCTGCATGTGTGGGTCTCACAGTGGACCCATGAGCCTGAGCCTACAGGGAGCCTGCAGGGATTGGCCACGCGGACCTGCAAAACTACAGGCCAAAGCTTGTGAAGGCCCCCTGCTGAGTTTGGGGGTGATCATTAAATGCAATGTGATTGTGGTAAGGGCTGATGAACATATTTATGTGTTTTTTAAAATAATGTAAATTTAAGACCAAAGTTAGATCAGAAAAGTATTAATATCACACACATTAAATACAAGATTGATTTTATTAACTTGCAAAGAGCTCATAAGCATAAGAAAAAAGAACACAATAGAAAAAAAATGCCAAGTTCTATGAAGATGCTGTCTACATTTTGAGTGGATCCTTAAACCTATTTAATTTTTTTAAAAACCAATACAATAAAATATTTTAATTCATCAGATTGGTAATATTTTGGTGATAAACTCACTAAATGGCAAAAGGCAGAGAGGGGGAGCAGGTCCCTTAAACAGTGTTGACACTTTGACTCAGAAGAGACTTCTTGGGGTAATTCTATAGTACTGTCATGGTCTGTCTCTCCAAAGCCTCATGCAGTCATGAAGTGGACTTCTGCAGTTTGTGATTAAATCATGATCTACTGGGATTATGGGTGATCCAAGGCTGGGATTATGGGTCTGAGTACTGCTGGGATTATGGGTGTGCTACAGCCTGATGCTGATAGCTTGAATGCAACGTAAGAGAGACAGAGACAGACTTGCTCTCCATTGCCATTCTAGTTAAGAATTATTAGTTGCTGTCCCTTTGCTCTCTGCTTTGCTGTCTGCTGATGCCATGAATAGATGCTCCCGGCCATGTGCCACTCCACCTTGGAGCCAGCTGAGTATGGAACGAAACCTCGAGAAACTGTGAGCTACATAAACCTTTCCTTCCTCTATTTTGGGTGTCAGGTATTTGTCCCAGCAGTGAGAGAGGAGTAACTGAGACAAATACCTCTCAGAACAAAAAGCTGTACATCTTCCTGCTCAGTGATCTCGCTACTGACAATCTGATCTCTGGAAATAGTACCAGGAGTAGAAAGCTATATACATAGAATACTTGATGCAAGACCCTGGATAAGCTTACAGGGAGAAGTGCTAGTTAAATCAATTCTGGTATTTACAACACACTGTGAATGCATACATTATGAATTGGAGGAAGATCTACTGAGCTGACGTGGAATGATCTCAAAGACAAATAACTGACAAGCGAGCATAGCTTGGTGTGCACAGGAGGTTCCCAATTGGTGTAAACAAAAGAAACAGGTAGATGCTAGCATGATATAAGCATTTCTGTCTGGAAGGATGCAGAAGAAGCCAAGCAATTAGAAAATAAAGTAGGGAGAAGCAGAGTGTTCTCGTTTGTGCCTAGCTGTCCCCCCAAAGCCTCATGCAGTCACGGGGGCGGCTTCCAGAGTTTGTGATTAATTCATGATCCAGTGTCAGGATTACGGGTGTGAGTGCTGCACCTGCCCTGGGGCGGGTAATCCGCATACAGTATGGGGAAGGGAGAGAGGCTTGTTAGCTGATGTAACTGCTGCTTCTCCTTTCGCTCTTTGCTGTCTTTGGCCCACCACCAACTGCTGCCTTCTGCCATGTGCCACTCTGCCTTGGAGCCAGCTGAGTATGGACAGAAACCTTGAGAAACTGTGAGCTAAATAAACCTCTCCTTCCTTAACTCTGGGTGCTGGGCATTTTGTCCAGCAATGAGAGAAAAGTAACTGAGACAGGGAGAAAAACACGTTCTTGTAAAAGTGCAATTTCTCTAATATTAATCTTTAATCCATGCACATTTTATTCCAACATATTTTAAACTGCGCATGTCATTTCATGCTATAATTCTTCTACTAAGAACTTCTGGTATTAACCAAAAATTATGTATAATTTTGAAACTGAAGCAATGCTGGGCAAGTGGAACTAGCTTCTATTTATTCTGTCCCTTCCACTGGCCACTATTAAACAGGTGACAGAAGAATGCTCAATGCCATGTAGACCTGTTCATAGTTGATGGGAAGAAAAGGAAAAGCCTGTTACAGGGTGATTTAAAAGGCAGGAATTTCCCTTCCGGTAAGCAGAGAAGCATACACGGACACCAACACACAAACACACTGAGACGTCATCAGCAAGGCTTTCTCTGCACAGCGGGATTCTGGCTTCCTCCTTGCTCTCTCCTTTGTCCCTTGGGTTATAGACAACACACTACTAAGCCCCAAACCAAAGACAGCTAGCCTATTTGGTCTTCCAAGGGATGAAGCGCAGCACACACAAAGGGATGTTGTGGCTCGTCTCTTGATGTCCCCTCAAAGGCTCATGCAGTCAGAGACAGGGCTCTAAGGAGGTGACTGGATCATGGGTGATACTGGATTAGCCCACAAATGGGCCACAGCCAGTGTGATAATGGAATAAGAAGCCTGGTGGAAAAACAGGTGCATTGGGCATAGCCCAGAAGGAGACATAGGTGTACATTCATCCTCCGCCCTTGGTCTCCTTCTGCGTCCTGCCTGCCCTGCCATGAGCTGTTTCCCCTCTGCCATGACCTCTGCCAAGTGCCCTGCCTTGGAGTCAGCCAACTATGAACTGAAACTTCTATACACTGCGGTAAAAAGTAAACTTTTCCTTTGTTAAGTTTTGAGTGTCGAGTGTTGTCGGCAACAAGAAAGTAAACAGGACAGCGGGAGTGACTCCCTCCAGTGCTTCCTGATGTGGGTGGGCGAGGTGGGGGGGCTGGACACATGAAAGCATCCCTGCTGCAAGCGTGCCCGGCTTCAGAGCAGACGTGGACAGTCTCTCCTGGGCTGGGTAACACAGCAGGAAAGCAGGCTGCTCACATGCGGCTCGGGGCCAAGGGCACCCACTGACCAGGGAGGTGCTGGTGGCGAGTGGCGAGGCCAGTCCACCCGGACAGCCACAGCCAGGAGCCAGGAACAGGGCAAGGTGGGCTGTGACTCTGCCATGGAGAACAACGAGAAGCCGAGAGATGACTACAGGTTCCAATGACGAATGCTAACTTCATCGTCCACCACCCTCAGAAGGAATTACCAACTGGGCAGGTATGCCATTCTGTCTGGAATAGCACACTGTATGATCTATTTCCAGGTCAGTTCTGTTCTCTTTTAGAACTCTCCTCTTTCTTTACACAACAATAAAAACAACATATTTGTTGTTACAGAACATTAATTCCATTAAAATCACATTATGGGTAATGAAAAGCTATCAGAGTATAATTACGCAAGCAAATTCACAGACCCACATCAATTTTTAAATCTACTGGAATTACAATGGGAACTGAATCCATCTGGTAGAAAGATTGTGCCTTCATTTCCAAATGATTATGAATAAAGACCGACTCTATTTGTGTTACCAAGCACACACTACTTATGCAAACTCTACAATCTAGGCCTAGCGATGCAAGGCACCTGTGTCTGAGTTTTCTCAGGGCAATCAGAACTCAAAGCTGGGCTGCTAGAATTAGTCCCAAAGGACACAGTGCAGGTCCATTGTCTGAGCCCCAAAGGATGGCCTGGCTTCTCAGGCTCTGCCGGTGGCCATGAGCCCCTCTCTGCAGCATGATCTGGACTCTTACCTCCCTCCCTGGCCTCTGCTCCCTCATGAGAGCCTCAGTGCAGAACAGGGTGTCTGTGCTCCACCCAACGAGGTCCTCAGAGGCAGCAGGGGGCTGAGAGAATGGGGAAGCAGGGGCAGGAGACGCCATTCCTGGGAATGAGTACGTGAAGTACTTGTGCTTTCACTCACTGTGGCCAATAACCACTCAACGGATGACTCTGAGGTGACACACACTGGCACACAGGCCCTCCAGTAGGTCTCCAACCCACACTCATGTCTTATGTCTTCCCACAGGTTCAGGCACTTCTAGGAGCTCCAAGAATAAGCAGTGGACCTGGACAATCTGTGCTAGGCTGCTGGGCTGCTGGCGTGAAAGGAGCTCAGCCCCAGTGGGCCCAGCACCCTGTAGCAGCTGTCTTCACTCTTGAACTGCCCTCCAGCCCATGCAGCTGGCAGCCTCGTCCAGCTCTGCAGAATCTAGTCAGCAAGTGATGTCCTGTCCTGCAAAGGCCAGTAAGTCCCTGCTAGACCTTGGCCACCCAGTTCCTCCCCTTTCCCCTACATAGCTGCTCCTTAGCGGGGGCTCCTGCCCCTCACCCATCTCTTCCACCTTTTTCCTCCCCTCCACTCAGGATCAGTCCTGACAGAGCTCATTGCTTCTCTCAACTCCGTGCTGGATTTCCAGCCAACCTCTCCAGAGGCACCTGCCTGGTGTCTCCTCAGTAGGACACACACATTACTTTGCCCATCCCCCATCCAGAGCCAGCTACCCAGGGAAATGCTTACCTCCATCAGAGCCGACCCCCTGCTGACCCATAGGGGCCTGTCAGCATCCCAGAGGCCCCTCTCTCCTTCTACTTCCTAATCTAAAGCCCACCCATGTCGACTGGTACATCTTTAAACCAACTCTTGCTGGACCCTGTCCATGGCACCCAGCTGTCACCTCCTGCTGCAGTATGGTAGCCCACCCATTAGTCAGCTCCTGTCATTGGAACAAAATGCCTGATCCTGAAAGTTAAAAGTGGGGCATTTTGTTTGGATCGTGGTTCAGTCCACAGTCAGCTGGTTCAAAAGCAGAAATGGTATGATGGAAAAGAAAGTTAAGAGTAGCGGTCAACCCACAGCAGCCAGAAAGCAAAGAGAGAAAGGACAAGAGGTGACAAAAATGCCCCCTTCTGGGTCACCCCCACTGACCACCTCCAACAGGCCTCAGTGGAGAAATCCACCAACTTGCAGCACCCCAAGGATCCAAGCGCCTTCCAAACACAAGAGTTGGAGGACACTTTCAATCCACATTGTAACAGACCTACGCCAGCCTCCCGGCCTGCGTACTCTGGACCAACCTTCTGTACTATGGAATCACCTCAGTAAAGTAGTGTCTGTAGGGGCCAAACAGCTCAGCAGATTAAAACACCTGCTTAGGCAGACACAGGAGCTGGAGCCGCCCGCCAGAGGGATTGAGACTGGGTGTGGTGGCACATGCCTATAATCCCAGTACTTGGGAGGCTGATAACAGGGGAATCATTATGAGTCACTTACATTTACCTGGTGAAAAAATCGAGCACACACTGCTCTGGCACATCAGAGCTAAGTATTTGCATCTCCTTCTTTTGTTTGTGACAGCACACCCTTGAAAAGCAGGCTGTCCTTCTCAGGTTGGAATTGTAGGGAAAGTAATGTCCACTGAAGAGCTCTGTCGGGTTGTAGCACTGTTTGTAACCAAGTGGGCAAACCAGTCTTGCCCCTGGATTAAAACGGAAGGGCAGCTTCTCCAGTTAGTGCATCTCCAGTGCCTCAGCTGGGTCCCCTCTAATGGAAGAAAATGTCATTTACTTGTCCCAGCAATCCCAACAATGGAGGACACCCCATCAGAGTAAGCATCAAGAAGGATGAATCCACCGCTGTGATAGTCCCTCTAGGAAGAGCTGCTCTAAAGTTTGCAAATGTCAGTTTGCCATTACAGCAAAATTTGTATTTTGATTTGATTTCCAAGGTTCCTTCCATAACATCACGCAATACAGCAACCATGTTCAATTTCTAGTACTTTTTTTTAGTGAAATTTTGTATCATTTCTAATGCTGTTTTTTTTTTCTATCACTATGTTGTATTCTTTAAAAAATAATACAGTGTTATAAAGAACCAAAAAATAACATAGTGACTCAAAATTGTATCTCAGGGCCAGTCAGATAGCTCAGCAGAGGAAAGCTCCTGCTTAGCCAGGTGCCTGGGTAGGGACCATGCTTCTGCCCCTGGGGTGCTGTACCAGCCCCACCCGCCGGGGCACTCTGAGATGGGAATGAGACTGGGCAGGGTGGCATGTGCCTGTAACCCCAGAGCTTGGGAGACTAGAAATAGGAGGATTGCTATGAGTCTGATCTATGCAGTGAGACCCTGTAGACCCTCTAGAGCCTGTCTTGAATTTTAAAAAATGCGTGTCTGAGCCTAATGTGGTGCTGTACACCTGTAATCCAAGCACCCTGGGAGTCCGGGGCAGGCAGCTTTGAGACCTTGTCTGCAGATAAAACAAAAGGGGTAAAGCTGTGCATTCTGGTTCTAGCACCACCATCACCAAAATAAAAGAAAAAAGAAAAACTTCGTAGATCTGAAAATGCCGGTCCCTCCCCCTACCATGACATTCTTCCCTTCAAGCCTTTCCTCGACCTTCAGAGTCAGCGCTGCCTCCCCCACCTCTCATTATAGGAAATGCACAGCCAAGAGCGAGAGGACCCCTCGCTCTGCACACACACCTGCTCCGATGGGGCGGCGCTCTCTCTCTAACAGGCGAGAGCGCCTCTTTTCACCGCTGTGGTTCCATGCTGGATAAGAGGCCTAGGACCACAGAAAGCTCAGAAGTGCAGGTGCTCAGCATGTGCACTCTCTGTCAATGCCACCCTCCACGGACTGCGGCTTGCACCGTGCTCATGCCTAGGCTGTGTCCACAATGATCTCACACAGTCCCAGGAAGCATCATGACTTCCACCCTTGGTAACAAAAGCAAATCAAGTACACTGTGTTAAAAAATGAAGAAAGTCAGATAAAGAGAATGAGACCATCTTGGCTCTCATCGCTTCTTCTGTAACTGTTATCCTTTGCATATAGTTTAAGGGTTCCCCTGAGAGTTTATACATTAGAAGTTCAGTAGTGGGGTCTTCCAGAGATGGGGCATTGTGGGAGCTGGTAAGGTCATCTCAGGCTACTGGCATCAGAATGGATTAAAGGAATTCTCATGGTTTTCTGAGGTAGGATGCCCTAGAGGGTTGTTATAAAAGGACAAGTCTGGCCTTACCCCTCCTATGTCCTGGATTTCCTGTGCAATCTGTTTTCTTCTCACTGACCTTCATGAGGCCACCCATCATGAGGCCTTCCCTGTGCTGTGCAGCTTCAGAACTGCAGGCTAAGCATAACTCTTTCCCCTATAAGAACCCAGCCTTGGTGTTGGTTTGCATCTCGTTGTCCTTCCAAAGCCTCATGCAGTCATGCAGGGACTTTTAGAGTTTGAGATTAATTCATGATCCACTGGGATTATGGGTTTTAATTACTACTGGGATTATGAGTGTGAATGCTACACCCAGCCTGGGGCAGATAGCTTTAGCATAAAGCTTTCTCTCTGTGTCGCCATTGTTGCTGCTACGCCTGCATTTGCTCTTTGCTATTTGCCCCTGCCACCACGAAAGGTGGTCCTCTGCCATGTGCCACTCTGCCTTGGAGCCAGCCAGGGATGGGCTGAAACCACCAGCAAGTGCGAGCTAAATAAACCTTTCCTTCCTTCATTCTGAGTGTCGGGTCTTTGTCCCAGCAATGAGAGAAGAGTAACTGAGACACTTGGGCATTTTATTACAGTCACAGAAAATGAACTAATGTAACCACTGCCAGCATGGAGCTAGACTGCGTTTCAACAGGTAATCATAAAAGTGGAGTGCTCACATTGCTGACAACCCGCTGTCCCTGCAGCGTAAGGTATTACAATCAAGAAGGCACCAAACCCTTCAGGCACTCACCTGATGCCATCTGAATGGCTGAATGGGATTTCACTGCATGAAAAACTCATTTATTTAAAGAATCAACTGCCCTTAGTCTATGAATATTTGGCATCACAAACACATACAAGTAAAATATTTTTTCCATTTATTTTTATTTTATTAAAATACAAATGTCAATCAGACAGTTTCAAGACACCTTAACCATACAGAGTCGA
Organism: Ctenomys sociabilis; assembly: GCA_004027165.1. NCBI lineage: Eukaryota > Metazoa > Chordata > Mammalia > Rodentia > Ctenomyidae > Ctenomys > Ctenomys sociabilis. The sequence goes on along the minus strand of PVKA01024661.1, from coordinate 116 downwards.
TGAATTAATACATTGCAAACTGTTTTCATAACGTTTTGGTACTGTACAAGGTGCATACATGAAATTATATTTACAGGTTTTTTTATAGCTGAATTATATCAAAGATTCAATAATTA